>CAUYLG010048436.1:0-10180 GCA_963573385.1 Cacajao melanocephalus
TCAGATTGGGTCTGAGTGGACGTCCGGCTTGTTGGTGATGAAGTTTTTTCTGTTTCTTAGTTTTCCTTTGGCAGACACCCCTTCCCCACAGAGCTTGGTCTTCCCGGGTTCAGCTGTGCTTACTGTGAAACTCTCGGTCCTCAGCGCTTCCAATTGCTGTTCTCCTTGTGGGGGTGGGACCAGCCGAGCCCGACTCAAAGGGCGCCCAGTCGCGTACACTGCGCACTGGGAAGCGCCGCGCCGCGCCAGGGCGCCGGCAAAACAGCTGCGCCGGCCAAAAGAGTCGCGCTGGCGACAGTTGTGGCTCCTCCGCCGGGAATCTCCCAGTTCGTGGGCCACAGAAATTCGTCTGAAATTGCGGCATCCACTCGCTTTCTGTGCTTTCACTGGGAGCTACAATCCTGAGCTGTTGTTAATCGGCCATTTTGGATCTCTCCACCCGGTAATGTATAACTTTTATGCTAATAAACAAGTAGTGCTTTTTATCTGTTACATGTACATATTATCATATGGATTTGTTATATATTAACAGTTGGCCAAAAAACCACTAGAACCATCGTAATAGGACTCTACCCTGAGTGCCCTGGATAATTTCTTTTCTAAATATGCGATTATCTAACAAAAACAGGAGGGAATACAAGGTAGCGATGGCAAAAAAAAATTAAAAGAAAAGAAAAGCAACACACAGCAATGGACAAAACGGAGAATCCAGAAATAGACACCGCTAAATATAAACTCGTTATATGATACTGTAAGCTTTTAAAAACTCTGAGGTGAGGACATTTTCTTTGAATGGTGCTGGAATAATTGGATAGTAATTTGGGGAAAAAATTAAATAAGATCTCTATCTTAACAACATAACTGCAAAAAGAAACTCCAGAAGGTTTGAAGTGTTCAATATAAAAGTCACATTAAATAAAATCTAAAAGAAATGAGAATTGATTATTTATCAAATCTGTGAAGGATTGGTCAATTTCTCAACTCAGAAAGTATCACTAAAGCCAGACATTCAATATGCAAACTTTTTCATTTCTACAGCTTAACAGTTAAGCAAAATTAAGATAAAAAGACATCAGATTTTAAAATAGGCCAGGCAAGGCAGCTAATGCCTGTAATCCCAGCACTTTGGGAGGCTGAGGTGGGCTGATCTTTTGAGCTCAGGAGTTAAGACCAGCCTGGCCAAGATGGCAAAATCCAGACTCTACAAAAAATTTAAAAATTAGCCAGGCATGGTGGCACACACCTGTGGTCCCAGCTGTTTGGGGGCTTGAGGTGGGAGAATCACTTGAACGCAGGAGGTCAAGGCTGCAGTAAGCCATGATCGTGCCACTACACTCCAGCCTGGGTGACAAAGTGAGACTCTGTCTCAAAAAATATGTATATTCATTACAAATATGACAAAGGATTAGTAGAGGGAAAAAAGATTCATAGAAAAGTCTTATTCTAGCTATTTAAAAAAAAGAAGAAAAGAACCTAGTGAGTAAACGGACAAAAGAACAGACAATTTGCATTAGGAGAATTAAGTAAACAGAAATATATTAAAAGGCTCATAATTGCTGGTAATCAAGAAATGCAGTTTGCAGCAGCTGCATTCTGAATCCTGGCTACTGTATTAACCTATGTGATGCTTTAGATTCTGGGCCCTTACTTGCTTCAGCAAATAGACCTGGTTTCCCCTTCTCTCTTTTACAGAGCTTGGTTAGTGCTCAAATATAATAACCTCATTAGCTGTATGAGGTTAAAATTATCTCCCATTTATTCCTCCTTTCCCCACATCTTTATGACCCATATTTTTTCTGGAAAAAAAAAATAGCTATTGAGGGCTAGGCACAGTGGCTCACGCCTGTAATCCTAGCACTCTGGGAGGCTGAGGCAGATGGATCACTTGAGCCAAGGAGTTCAAGACCAGCCTGGGCAGCATGATGAAACCATGTTTCTAAAAAAAAAAAAAAATTAGCCTGGTGTGCTGGCACATGCCTGTGCTCCCAGCTACTTGAGAGGCTGGGGTGGGAGAATCACTTGGGCCCAGGAAGTGGAGGCTACAGTGAGCTGTGATCATGCTACTGCACTCCAGCCTGGGCGACAGAGCCAGACACTGTCAAAAAAAAAAAAAAGTTATTGAAAATATATAAAAATACACTGCCTCCGGTTTTTTTCACAAGCAAGTTCTAAGTCCATAATGCATACATATGTGAACTTTTTAACCCATGAGCTACTAGATGTCTCATGATTCCTTCAGACACCTTTTAGCAGACCTATTAAGTGGCTCTGATGAGAGAATGAGAGTGACATCTTCTAGTGCCTTTTCAGCTTTCCCTGACTCCCAGCCCATGCCTTGTACCCTTCCCAAGTCCCTCGCCATGAGCCCTGCTCACAACACTCCATAAGCCCTTCCTCCTTCCTCTCTGCATCCCCATGACTTGCCTAAAACAACACCGGCAGTGTCTCTCTGATACCGACCCTTCAAGCTTCTATTTTGACTCTTGCCACATATTATCGCCCCCACCCCCTTTTTTTTGTTATAAAGAAAGATATGACTTGTTTTTGTTTGGAAAGTGTTAGTGTTAAATTAGCCAAAAAAGGAAGAATAATTTAATTATAATATTTGATGATACTGTGCTGATACAATCTCATGCTGCTAATGGAGGTAAAAATGATATAAAGGCCATAAAATTGTGCATTTTTTTTTTAGCATTTAAAAGTTGTAAAAATGGCTGTGCATGGTGGCTCATGCCTATAATCCCAGCAGGAGGCTGAAGTGGGCAGATCACTTGAGGTCAGGAGTTTGAGACCAGCCTGACCAACATGGTGAAACTCCACTGCTACTAAAAAAATTAAAAATTAAAAAAATTAGATGAGTGTGGTGGCATGTGCCTCTGTAATCCCAGCTACTCTGGAGGCCAAGGCATAAGAATCACTCGAACCCAGGAGGTGGAGGTTGCAGTGAGCCAAGATCGAATCACTGCACTCAATCCAGCCTGGGCAACCCTCCAAAATTGTAAAAATATAAAAATAAAATAAAATAAAATAATTGTATACATTATATATTTATGGGGTACAATGTAATGTTCTGATGTGCACTCTTTTTGATTCTATGAACGTGTGTGTGTGTTTAATGGCAAAAAAAAAAATGGCATTCTCCAAATGTATAGCCACAAGGAAAGAGTTAAATAAATTGTGACCCTGTCTCCTTGCAAAGATTGATTGGAATAGGGATGGACACCTGACCCAATAAATCCATCAGCCAACAAGTGACCTATAATTTCTATAGCCTGGCAAAAATTAAGGTAAATTGAGCCTATTAGAGACTCTCTCTCTCTCTCTCTGTCTCTCTCTCTCTCTCCACCCCCCCTCTTAAATTAAGAAATACCTATTGCCAATTAAGTATAGGTATTGGAATATCATCTATACAAGTTGTTCTCTAATGTTCATGAAAATCATCAGAGGAACTGTTTAAAATATAGATTGCTGGGACCTACAGAGTTTCTGATTTAGTAGATTCGGATTAGGACCCAATAATTCACCTTTCTGGTGTGCTCTCAGGTGATTCTGATGCTGCTGGGCAGAGTGCCACACTCTGAAAAACACTGATGTAGACATTACCAAGAAACAATTATTTCTGGGCCATGGGTAAGTAGCAGCTGTGCCACAAGCAGGAAGCCACAGTGAGAAGCAGAGGTGAGCCACAGTTCCTGGCGACTTTCCTGTTCCCCTGAACACAGCTGTTCTTGGGTTCTGATTTTAGAGTTTCTGTGACCTCTTTGAATGTGTACACTAAACTCCATTAATGAGTCCCTTCCTTGCAACATAAAATGCCTGCCTAGAACACAGCTGAGAGAATTCACACCCTCTAATGGAGACAAAGTTCATTATCCCCAACTCCATTCCAACCCACCCGCTGGGTAACCAAAGTTAACAGGTTGGCACGTGTTTTTCCACACCTTTTCTAAGTTCCATATACACATGTATGCAAGGGTTTTACTATTTCTTTTATACACCAAAAATAAATTGCTTTGTATTAGGATTCAGATTCTGCTCCTGAAATAGACCAACATATTTGTGGCCAGCCTCCCAAGTAGCTGGGATTACAGACATGTGCCACCAGGTCTGGCTAATTTTGTATTTTTAGTAGAGACGGGATTTCTCCATGTTGGTCAGGCTGGTCTCAAACTCCCGATCTCAGGTGATCCGCCCGCCTGGGCCTCCCAAAGTGCTGGGATTACAGGCATGAGGTACTACACCTGGCCACATTTTGCATTTCTATAGATATTGCCGAATTACTTCCCCCAAAGCCTAGCTATATATGTAATAAGTGTACATGTAATACAATAATAAGTTATACATGAATCAGCGATGCTGAATCCCGTTTCTCAGAAGTCTTGCTCTGTCGCCAGGCATCAGGCTGCAGTGCAGTGGCGGGATCTCAGCTCACTACAACCTCTGCCTCCTGGATTCAAGCAATTCTCCTGCCTCAGCCTCCCCAGTAGCTGGGACTATAGAAGCGCGCCACCACGCCCAGCTAACTTTTGTATTTTTAGTAGAGACGGGGTTTCACCAGGTTGGCCAGGATGGTCTCGATCTCTTGACCTCGTGATCTGCCCTCCTCGGCCTCCCAAAGTGCTAGGATTACAGGCGTGAGCCACTGTGCCTGGCCCCCTTTTCTTTATATTATCATTAACTGTCTTATTTTTCCCATTTGAATGGGTAAGACATTCTACCTCATTATGTAACATCCAAATTCCTCTGGGTACTACAAGTGAGGTTGAGGGTATTGCCTTTCCCCTTTCCCTTTCTGTATATTGCTGGTTCATGCATGTATCCATTAGGATCCAGTAGGAAATAGGACTCACCTCAGATGGTTCAAATGAATGGATTGTAGTGAAGAGAGTACTCACGTAGCTGTGGGCAGGACTGAGGGAGGAAATAAAAGATGAAAAGCTGGTGAGGCACCCAGACAGTAGACACTGTGGGAAGCTGTTCTTGCCTTCCAGAGCTGTGGGGACAAGACAGGAAACTAACATCACCCACTGAGCCCAGTGAGTACTGGAACCGTGTAGGATGAGCTGTGCCTTAGGAGCTGTTGAGGTGAAAGCACTTAGCTTCTGCCAGAGACATATCGTTCCACTGGTTGGTCATGATAATGGGGAAAATACCCCAACTTTTCTATTCTGCTCGCCGATTTTCTGCTGGTTCTTCCCATTGGCCAAAGCTAATAGGGAAGCCAGCCAGCAAGGACCCCGAGTAATGCAGTCCACAAGGGCAACCTCCCAGGGCAGAGAGGCAGGCAGAGGTTGGCAGAGAATAGATCTGGGGAGGAAACAGAAGAACCAGCAGCACAGGCTCTTTCACCCCTTTTTCTATTGGATGTGTGTCTTTTCCCTATCAACTTGTGAGGACTTGTCAAATGCTAGGAATATTAATGCTTGGTCTCTAATAGGTATGCAAATTATTTTTTCCTTTTCTTTCTTTTGAGACAGGGTCTCGCTCTGTCACCCAGGCCGAGGTGCAGTGGCAAATCTTGGTTCACTGCAGCCTTGATATCCTGGGCTCTAGTGATCCTCCTGCTTCAGCTTCCTGAGTAACTGGTACTATAGGCACGCGCCACTACACCCAGCTAATTTTGTTCATTTTTTGTAAAGATAAGGTCTCACTATGTGGCCCAGGCTGGTCTTGAACTCCTGGGCTCAAGGGATTCTTCCACCTCAGCCTTGCAAAGTGCTAAGATTTCAGGCAGTGAGCCACTGCACCTGGCCTGTGTGCAAATTATTTCCCCAGTCCATCACCACCTACTGACCTTGTTTATAGTCTTTTTCCCATATAAACCCTTTTTTGTTATTTTGGATTTCCTACCATGCTTAAGATACTCTCCACCTTCAGCGCCAAGATTTTACAGTTTTCTACATATCTTGAGAAGTTTTTTGTCGTCTCTTTTTTTTTTTTTTTAACATTTGTATCTTTAGTCACTTGCGAATTTACTTTTGTTTAGAGCAGGAAGTACAGAGTCAAGCTTTGTTTTCTTCTGGGTGAAGAGCCAATTATGTCAACCATGGAAATCATACTTTCTCCACTGAAATAAAATAACTTTGTCATATAAGTTTGGAATGAATACTTAGGTTTAGGCCAGGCTCGGTGGCTCATGCCTGTAATCCCAGTACTTTGGGAGGCTGAGGTGGGAGGATCACCTGAGGTCAGGAGTTCAAGACCAGCCTGTCCAACATGGCGAAAACCCAACTCTACTATTAAAAAAACACAAAAATTAGTCAGGTGTGGTGGTGGGTGCCTGTAATCCCAGCTACTTGGGAGGCTGAGGCAGGAGAATCGCTGGAACCCAGGAGACAGAGGTTGCAGTGAGCCGAGATCGTGTCACTGCACTCTAGCCTGAGCGACAGAGCAAGGCTGTCTCAAAAAAAAATTATTTTCTGAAAATAAACCCCCATGAATATGCAGAACTGGGGGAGAGGATCTACATTCTTATTGTCTTTAATACGTATTGCTAAATTTTACACAGTACAATTCTACCAATTTACAATGCCATTAGCAACTAATAGTTCTCCATAGCCTCATCTGTGTTGATTTTGTTTTCAAAAAAAGTTTCAAATTTACAGATGCAAAATTACATCTTGTTAATATTTCCATTTTCATGTCTTTGATTACCAGCACTATTGAAAAGCTTACCACTTACTTAAATTTGTATTTTCTTTTCTGTATATTGTCTGTGTCCTCGTCTGTTTGTAATTGGCTTCTTGATACTCTTAATCATAAATTTAATAAGAGCATTTGCTAATCCTTTAACATATCTGCTGCAGCTGTTTCCTCTAATCTCTTCTTTATAGATTTTGCCTATAGACACTCTTATTTTTTTACTATGTCCTAGCAGCTCAACTTTTTCCATGTTATTTATTAGTTTATGCTAGAAGGTTGTAGAAGATAGTTAGAAATGTATGAATTCAAATTCTACCACTCCTATTCCTGCTCTGCCACTCTGGGTGACTGAACAAATTACACAGTCTCTCTAAGCCCTCTTCCTGTCTGTAGGGACCTAATATCACTAATAATGGCACTGGGCACACAACGTCATGTAAGGATTAAATGAGAATGCATAAACTGCACCTGGCACATAGCAACTGATAAAGGTAGTTACATCATTGTATTATTAACTATCATTCTTTTATTCATTCAATAATAAGAAAAATGATTGTTTACCATAGCTGTGATAAATGACTGACTTGCAGGTCCTTTTTTTTTTTGAGACAGAGTCTTACCCTGTCACCCAGGCTGGAGTGCAGTGGCACAATGTCAGCTCACTGCAACCTCTGCCCCCCAGGTTCGAGCGATTCTCCTGCCTCAGCCTCCCAAGTAGCAGGGATTACAGCTGCCTGCCACCATGCCCAGCTAATTTTTGTGTTTTTAGTAGAGACGGGATTTTACCATCTTGGCCAGGCTGGTCTTGAATTCCTGACCTCATGATCCACCTGCATTGGCCTCCCAAAGTGCTGCGATTACAGGTGTGAGCCCACTGCACTCGGCTTGTTGTGTTTTTTTTGTTTGTTTTTGTTTTTGTTTTTTTTGGAGTCCAGCTCTGTCTCCCAGGCTACAGTGCAGTGGCGTGATCTCAGCTCACTGCAACCTCCACCTCCTAGGTTCAAGCGATTCTCCTGCCTCAGCCTCCCATGCATTGCCACACTCAGCCAATTTTTATATTTTTTTCGTAGAGACAGGGTTTCGCCATGATGTACAGGCTGGTCTCGGACTCCTGACCTCAGATGATCTGCCCACCTCAGCCTCCCAAAGTGCTGGGATTACAGGTGTGAACCACCACACCTGGGCCTCCTATGCAGGTCATTTTGATGTATAATGAGTAAGTCTGAAGCAAGAGAGGGAGATGAAGTCCAAGCACCAAGGCACACTCATCAGAGATTCTCATGGGGGCAGTTATGAGGGGATTGGGAAACATTCTCATGGGAGGAGAAAGGCTTAAAAATTACACCAGAGAAGTTCATTAATAAATAGCCTGATAAAAAAGAAAATAAATAAATAGCCTGTCCAAGGTTGGGCATGGTGGCTCACCCCTGTAATACCAGCACTTTGGGAGGCCACGGAGGGTGGATCACAAGGTCAGGCATTCGAGACCAGCCTGGCCAACATAGTGAAACCACATCTCTACTAAAACTACAAAAAATTAGCCATGTGTGGTGGCGGGCACCTGTGATTCCAGCTACTCAGGAGGCTGAGTCAGGAGAATCGCTTGAACCTGGAAGGTGGAGGTTGCAGTGAGCCGAGATCGTGCCACTGCACTCCAGCCCAGGCGACAGTGCGAGACTCCATCTCACAAATAAATAAATAGGCTGTCCACATTAACACCTGTCTATAAACAGGATTCTAAATGGCAGAGGTACAGAAGGTACTGCATCTGGAAACCTGGTGGGCAATGGTGCAGCGTCTGAAGGCGGAAACAAGGAAGTATGTTATCAGCATAGAGCAAGCGAAGCCCATGGGAGCAGTGAAATGGGCCAATACTTAACCAGTATGCACCACAGTAGCCACACCATACAGTGAGACCCAGAAACACATTTGTTCTGCTAGAATGCACATTTCTGTTATGGGTTCATTGCAGAAGTAAAATTATAACCATCATCAGGGAAGGAAGAAGCGCTCAGCTCAGCTGCCGCACTAATTGCATGAGCCCTTTCAGCTATATTTTAGGAAAATTACAAAGAGCACCCACACCCAGGGCCCTCTTCCCCAGCTCTCAGCCAGGTTGCACTGCTTCCTGGATCCACCTGACTAGCACTCAGAGCGCACCACCATCTGCACTCTTTCAACACTTGCCAGGCCAGCTCTAATTAAAGTGTCGCCAGCATGTTCCCACCCTATCATATTGAACATTTTAAATATCTACTGTGACAGTCTACAGCCACACTGAGGCAGTCTGGGCAGTCCAAGTTATCTCCTTATGTGCAAACCACTATTTTTATTAGCATTCTGGTTACAGATTTGCATAGACTTAGAGTGATCTGCCTCTAACCCTATTTTCCCCATAAGCCTTGTTCTTCTCACTGCTTAATTTTACTGAATGCAAGGTTCTTCAGGAATGCCTAAGTGTTGGGTGCTCCATGCACTGCCTCAAATCCTCTTGGCCACACCTCGATTCCTGCTATTATTTGTGGACACAATTCTAGGCAGGCTTCAACTCACCTCCTGTGGCTCTGCCTCACCCCAAGCATATGCTGCCCATTTTCCCCTGACCCCGCAGGGTTCCCTGATGCCATGGTGTGGCATGCCTGCAGGAGCACCCCTGGCACTGACTGATGTGAAACCTTCAAGTGCAAGGGTGTTAACAACCTTCAAGATAACCCTCTGTCAATGCTAGATGGGGGTTGGTGAATGAACACTTAAAACTAACTTCTGCCTTTCATCCATTGGGTGGTCAGTTTGAGGCACTTTCTGCACAACTCCTCAGAAGTTCCTGTTGGGATGGAAGCCCCCGTGCCCACAGCAGTCACCAACGTGACTGGCTTGGCTTTCCCTTCTTCCCTGGTCAGTCTCCTTACTCTCCACTCCTGCTTCCTGGTTCACCGTCCACTGTAAACCACACACACAGTTCCTTGTTCCAGGCTTGCCTTCCCAGGGGAATAAGACAGCATAAGCTGCACTAAAATGGAAACACCTTTACTTACCTTTACATACTGTGAGTCAATAGTCACTGCCCAATTCTTTCAAGTGGTCTTTGTCATCCCTTCCCTGTAACTTCCTGGGTCTCCCCATGAAGCTCCTCCAAAGAAGTCAAGTCATGCACAGCAGGGGGTGGCCAGCAGGGAGCTCCAACCCTACAGCAACATCTGTTCTGAAGGTACATCAGCCAGACTAGTATTAAATGTTTTAGATCTCACCCTGGCAGTGAGATACAGGTATAGATAAGTGCCTATTCAAAACCTATGTTACTGGATCCACCTGACTGTGATTTATGTAAATCACACTTCTTTTTTTTTTTTTTTTTGGAAGAAAGAAAAAGAGAGGAAAGTGAGAGTGAAAGAAAATAA
Organism: Cacajao melanocephalus; assembly: GCA_963573385.1. Classification (NCBI taxonomy): domain Eukaryota; kingdom Metazoa; phylum Chordata; class Mammalia; order Primates; family Pitheciidae; genus Cacajao; species Cacajao melanocephalus. The sequence goes on from CAUYLG010048436.1 coordinate 10,041, forward strand.
AAAAAGAATGTACGAGAGAAAGAAAGAGGAAGAGAAAGAGGGAGAGAGAACGGGATTCTTGTTCTATTGCCCAGGCTAGAATGCAGTCTAAAAATGGGTATTAAAAACCTCTATTATGCCAATAATTGTGCTTAACAATG
>CAUYLG010048438.1:0-88635 GCA_963573385.1 Cacajao melanocephalus
GCAATCAAATTAGAACTCAGGATTAAGAAACTAATTCAGAACCACACAAATTCATGGAAACTGAACAACTGGCTCTTGAATGTTGACTGGATAAACAATGAAATGAAGGCAGAAATAAAATTGTTCTTTGAAAACAATGAGAACAAAGACACAATGTACCAGAATCTCTGGGACACATTTAAAGCAGTGTCTAGAGGAAAATTTATAGCAATAAATGCCCACATGAGAAGCAAGGAAAGATCTAAAATTGATACCCTATCATCAAAATTGAAAGAGCCAGAGGAGCAAGATCAACAAAACTCAAAAGCTAGCAGAAGACAAGAAATAACTAAGATCAGAGCAGAACTGAAGGAGATAGAGACACAAAAAACCCCTTCAAAAAATTAATAAATCCAGGAGCTGGTTTTTTGAATAGATCAACAAAATAGACCACTAGCCAGATTAATAAAAAATAAAAGAGAAAAATCAAATAGATGCAATAAAAAACAATAAAGGGGATATCATCACAGATTCCACAGAAATACAAACTACCATCAGAGATTACTATAAACAACTCTATGCACATAAACCAGTAAACCCTGAAGAAACTGATAAACTCCTGGACACTTGCATCCTCCCAAGCCTAAACCAGGAAGAAGTCGAAACCCTAAATAGACCAATAACAAGAGCTGAAGTTGAGGCAGCAATTAATAGCCTATCAACCAAAGAAAGCCCAGGTCCAGATAGGGTCACAGCTGAATTCTACCAGACATACAAAGAAGAGCTGGTACTACTCCTTCTGAAACTATTCTGAAAATTCCACAATTAGGGATTCCTTCCAAAATCATTTTATGTGACCAACTTCTTCCTGTTACCAAAAATTGGCATAAACTCAACAAAAAAAGAAAACTTCAGGCCAATAACCATGATGAACATAGATGCAAAAATCTTCAATAACATACTGGCAAACTGATTGCAACAGCACATCAAAAAGCTTACCCATCATGATCAAGTAGGCTTCATCCTGGGGATGCAAGACTAGTTCAACATAAGCAAGTCTATAAACATAATTCACTACATAAACAGAACCAGAGACAAAAACCACACGATTATCTCAATAGATGCAGAGAAGGCCTTTGACAAAATTCAACAGCCCTTTACCCTAAAAACTCTCAATAAACTAGGTCACTGGAATGTATCTCAAAATAACAAAAGCTATTTATGACAAACCCACAGCCAATATCATATTGAATGGGTAAAAACTGGAATCATTCCCTTTGAAAACAGCACTAGACAAGGATGCCCTCTTTCATCACTCCTATTTAATACAGTATTGGAAGTTCTAGCTAGAGCAATCAGGCAAGAAAAAAAAATAAAGGGTCTTCAATTAGGAAAGGAGAAAGTCAAATTGTCTCTATTTGCAGATGACATGATTGTATATTTAGAAGACCCCATCTTCTCAGCCCAAAATCTCCTGAAACTGATAAGCAACTTCAGCAAAGTCTCAGGATACAAAATCAATGTGCAGAAATCACAAGCATTCCTATACACCAATAAAAGACTTAAAGAGAGCCAAATCAAGAACGACTGCCATTCAAAATTGCTACAAAGAGAATAAAATACCTAGAAATACAACTAACAAAAGATGTAAATGACCTCTTCAAGGAGAACTACAAACCACTGCTCAAGGAAATAAGAAAGGACACAAACAAATGGAAAAACATTCCATGCTCATGGTCAGGAAGAATCTGTATTGTGAAAATGGCCATACTGCCCAAAGTAATTTATAGATTCAGTGCTATCCCCATCAAGCTACCTATGACCATCTTCACAGAACTAGAAAAAACCACCTTAAACTTCATATGGAACCAAAAAAGGGCCCGCATATCCAAATCAATTCTAAGCAAAAAGAACAAAGCTGGAGCTATCACACTACCTGACTTCAAACTATGCTACAAGGCTACAGTAATCATAACAGCATGGTACAGGTACAAAAACAGAGATATAGACCAATAAACAGAACAGTGGCCTCAGAGGCAATGCCACACATCTACAACAATTTGATCTTTGACAAACCAGACAAAAACATGCAATGCGGAAAGTATTCCCTGTTTAATAAATGGTGTTGGGAAAACTGGTTAGCCATGTGCAGAAAGTGGAAACTGGACCCCTTCCTGACATCTTACACTAAAATTAACTCCAGATGTATTAAAGACTTAAACATAAGACCTAACACCATAAAAACCCTAGAAGAAGACCTAGGCAAAACTATTCAGGACATAGGCATAGGCAAGGACTTTGTGACTAAAACACCAAAAGCATTGGCAACAAAAGCCAAAACAGACAAACGGGATCTGATTAAACTCCAGAGCTTCTGCACAGCAAAAGAAACAATAATTAGAGTGAACCAGCAACCAACAGAATGGGAAACAATTTTTGCCACCTACCCATGTGACAAAGGGCTAATATCCAGAATCTACAAAGAACTAAAACAGATTTACAAGAAAAAAACAAACCCATTCAAATGTTGGAGATGGATATGAACAGTCACTTTTCAAAAGAAGGCATTTATGAGGCCAACAAACATATGAAAAAATGCTCAACATCACTGGTCATTAGAGAAATGCAAATCAAAACTACATTGAGACACCATCTCACGCCAGTTAGAATGGCAATCATTAAAAAATTTGGAAGCAACATATGCTGGAGAGGATGTGGAGAAACAGGAACACTTTCACACTGTTGGTGGGAGTGTAAATTAGTTCAGTCACTGTGTACGTTAGTGTGGCAATTCCTCAAGGACCTAGAAATAGAAATTCCATTCGACCCAGCAATCCATTACTGGGTATATATCCAAAGGATTATAAATCATTAGGTTATAAAGAAACATGCACATGTATGTTCATTGCAGCACAGTTTACAATTGCAAAGACCTGGAACCAACCCAAATGCCCATCGATGATAGAATGGACAAGGAAAATGTGGCACATATACACCATGGAATACTATGCAGCCATAAAAAACGATGAGTTTGTGTCCTTTGTAGGGACATGGATAAATCTGGAAACCATCATTCTCAGCAAACTGGTACAAGAACAGAAAATCAAACACTGCATGTTCTCACTCATAGGCAGGTGTTGAACAATGAGAACACATGGACACAGGGAGGGGAGCATCACACACTGGGGTCTGTTGGGGAACTAGAGGAGGGACAGTGGGGGGGTAGGGATAACAGGGGGAGATATAACAGTGGGAGAAATGCCAGGCATAGGTGATGGGATGGAGGCAGCCAACTACATTGCCATGTTGTACCTATGCAACAATCCTGCATGTTGTGCACATGTACCCCAGAACCTAAAGTGCAATACATTAAAAAAAAAAACTTTAAAAAATAGAATAAAATTTAAAAAATTTAAAAAAATCTAAAAATAAAAGAAAATTGCCTTTAATAGTTATTTTTTAAAATTTTTAATCATGAAGTAATGTTGAGTGTTGTCAATCGCTTTTCCTGCTTCTCTTAAGATGATTACGTGGTTTCTATATTTAATTCTGTTAATGTGGTGTATCATATCTATTTTATTGACTGTGTTAAACCAACATGTCATCCTAGGAAGGAATCCAACTTGGCCATATATGGTGTGCAATCTTTTTCATGCATTGTTGAATTCAGTTTGCTAGTATTTTACTGAGGACTTCGGCATCAATGTTTATCACAAATATTAGCCTGTAAATGTATTTGTTAATATTTTCACTCAGCTTTGGAATAAGGGTGATTCTGGCTTCATTAAATGAGTTTAGAAGTATTCCCACTACTTCTACTTCTATTTTTTTATTAGAGTTTAAGAAAGATTAGTATCATTTTTTTCTTGGAAATTTTGGCAGAATCGTTATAAAGTCATCTGATCCCAGTCTTTTTTGTGGCCAGGGGGGAGGGAGAATGGTTTGATTACTGCTTAATTTTTAAAAAGTAAATGGTGTTTTCAGGCTTTTAATTCTTCCTAATTCTGTCAGAGTAACTTGTATGTTTCTTGGATTTTATCTATTTCCTTTAGGTTATCCAATTTGTTAACATATAATTGCTTGAAATAGTCCCCTGTGCTACTTTTTATTTTTGAGGCATCCATTGTACAATGTATATTTATTTTAATTTCTTTATTTTTTTAGTAGTCAATCCAAATATCTGATTATTTTGTTTTTATTTTCAAAAAAGCAACTCTTAATTTTGTTGATTTATTCTATATTTTTCTATTCTCTATTTGACATATGTCTACTTTCATGTTTATTATTTTATTCGTCTGCTAAGGTAAGGTTTGGTCTGCTTTTCTTTTGAATTCCTTAATACGTAAATTTAGATTGTTTGGGATTTTTCTTCTTATTTAAATTAGGCATTTATTGCTATAAACTGCCCTTCATTACTGCTTTTCCAATATTCCCATAAGTATGCAGTTGACATTAGATCAACTAAGCATATAAAACAAATAATGACAAATTTGAAAGGAAAAATTGATAGCAATACAAAAATGCAGATTTCAATACCCCACATTCAATAATAGAACATACAGACAAAAATCAGTTTAAAAAAAAAAATAGCGGACTTGCATAACACTGTAGACCAAATGGGCTCAACAGATTTATACGTAACTTCTCCACCAATAGATGAAGACTATAAATTCTTCTCATGTGCACATGGAACATTCTCCAGAATAGGTTTCATGTTAGGCCACAAAGAAGTCTTACCAAATTTAAGATCACAATTGTACAAATATCTTTTCTTACCCCATTATTATGTATCTAGAAATCAATAACAGTAATACAGTGGAATATTAATGCATGCATAAGAGTTACATAACACACTCTTGAACAACCATTAGGTCAAAGAAGAAATCAAAAAGAAATTTAGGCAGTGCCATGGTTCATGCCTGTAATCCCAGTACCTTGGGAGACAGAGGTAGATAGATCACCTGAGGTAAGGAGGTGGAAACCAGCCTGGCCACCATGGCAAAACCCATCTCTACTAAAAATACAAAAAAAGAAAAAAAAAATAGCCAGGCATGGTGGCATGTGCCTGTAACCCCAGCTACTTGGGAGGTTGAGGCTGAAGAATCACGTTTACCCTGGAGGCGGAGGTCATAGTGAGCTGAAATCTCCACAGTGCACTCCACCCTGGGTGACAGAGTAAGACTCTGTTTCAAAAAAAAAAAAAAAAAAAAAAAAGAAAGAAAGAAAGAAAGAAAGAAAACAGAAATTTAAAAAAATCTCAAAATGAAAGAAAATCAAAACAACATATCAAAATATATGGAACTTTATAGTAATATCACTTTTGTTTATTTATTTTAATGTCTTATTGTGAGATTCATACAAATTTATATTTGCTGTATCTTTTTAAAGAATCAATCCTTTATTTTCCTATAGTGGTATTTATCACTAGTAAACAAGTTTGTTCTGAAGTCAACTCTTTCTGGTATTAATAGTCACTCTAGCTTTCTTTTGATTCATCTTTGCATGATTCATATTTTTCCTCCTTTAAACATATTCATATTTACATATTTAAAGTGGATTTCACATATACAGCATACAGTTGAGTCTTGAACTTTTATCCAGTCTGACAACAGACATTTTATTGAAATGTTCATTTCATTTATGTTTAATGTAATTATTGATGTTATTAAATTAAAATTTTTTTCCCTCTCTGCCACAGCAGTTCATTTTTTATTTTTCTCTGTTTTCCTACATTTTTTGTTTAAATGAATATTTTCAGTCTTTTATTTTATCTCCATTTTGGATTATTCATGGTATATTTTTTTATCTATTTGCTCTTGGTTTATAATATGCACCTTAAACTATCACAGTATTCCCTGGAATAATATTGTACTATTTTGTTTATAGTGTAATTACCTTACACAATGTGTTTTTTTTACATTATGCTTTCATTTTCTCTCTCATATTTTTTGTGCTACTTTTGTCATACATTTTACTTTGACAATGGTTATCAATCTTCAATGCCTTGCATTTTTTTAAACTTTAAGCAATCAATGGTACTCTAAAATGATTACAAAAAACAAAATATGTATCATTTGTATTCACTTTCTATTTTACTATTTCTGGTGCTTTTCATTTCTTTCTGTAAATCCAGATTTTCATTTGCTATTATACATCTTTGACAGAGAAATCCTGAGATGGATATTAAAAATATTTAATATTTTTTGTAGTGGCAGTTTGTTGGACATAGATTCTGTTAGCTTTTGAATTTCTGAAAGCCTTCATGTTATCCTCTTCTATTAAAGACTTTTTTGCTGGGTTTAATGTCATAATTTATTTTTCCTTTTAGCTTATAGATGTTACTCCACTGTCTTCTGTCTTGCACAGTTTTTGATTGGAAATATTCTCTAATTCTTATCTTTATGCATGTAATGCGGTGTTTCATTTTTTTCTCTGGCTGGTCTGAAAATTGGCTCTTCATTTATGTCTTTTCAAAGTTCAACTATGATGTGTTTATGTGCTTTTTGTTTGCTTTTTGTATTCTTCAAATTTCCTTCTTGAAATTATCTGAACTTTGTGGATTTCTGTTGTGTTAGTTCATTACCATGCTGCTAATTAAGACATATCCAAGACTGGGTAACTTATAAAGGAAAGAGAGGTTTAATGGTCTCACAGTTTCACATGGTGAGGGAGGCCTCACAACCATGGCAGAAGGCAAAAGAGAAGCAAAGGCACCATTGGGTCTTGTGAGACTTATTCTCTATCAATCACAAGAATGGCACAGAAAAACCTGCCCCATGATTCAGTTACCTCTCACCAGGTCCCTCCCATGATACCTGGGATTATGGGAGCTACAATTCTAATGAGAGTTGGGTGGGGACACAGCCAAACTGTATCATTCTTCCCCTGGTCCCTCCCAAATATCATATCTTCACATTTCAAAACCAGTTGTGCTTTCTTAACAGTCTCCCAAAGTCTTTTGTTTGCTTTGTATTTTTCAAAAATCCTGCTTGAAATTATCTGAGCTTTGTGGATCTCTGGTTTCTTATTTATAAATTTGGAAACTCATCCTTTATTATAAAATTTCTAGTATTTCTTGTCTCTCATTTTCTTTTTTTAACTATGAATCAAAGTACACTCACACATGTCTGGCCATTTGACATTGTCTCAAAGCTCCTATATACTCCAATCAGCTTTTTAAAAAAAATTCTCTTTGTGTTTTATTTTGGATATTTTACATCAACCTACTTTAAATTTCACAAATGTTTTCCTCAGACATGACAAGCCCCTTAATGTAATTCTTTGATTCAGATATCACGGTTTGTTGTTGTTTTGTTGTTGTTGTTGTTGTTTTAAATTTCAGGGATTTTTATTTGATTTGTTTTAATGGATTTCACCTTTTTGTTGAGCAAAAAATGTCTTTTCATCTATGTTCTTAACCTTTACCACTATATCCTTTAACATATTAAATCATAGTTTTTATAAACTCCCTGATAGTTTTAATATCTAATTGTGAACAATTAGTTCAACAAGGATTTTGAAACTCTTTCTATTGATTGTTTTAGCTCTAGAAAATAGCTTTTTTTTTTTTTGCTATTTTGTTTATCTTATAATTTTTCCATGACTGTTAAACATTGTAAATTGAAGAACAATAGACACTGAAGTGAAGAGCATTTATAGCCGGAAATGTATAAAACTCTTCCTGTCTTAGGGTGGTAGTAAATAATTGAGTTGTATTTGGGCTTTGTTTTTGATATACTCACTCTCATTGTCAGCCAGTCTTCTAATTTTTTCAGTGTGGGCTGGTCGAACCATGTGATTGAGTGAGGACTGTGCTGTTGGAGACTTTTATCAGCTGAAGCTCCATCTTCAGCTTTCAGAATCCACTGCATGACTGTACCAAATAGAGGGTCTCTATATCTACACTCTTTCCTAAGTAGACTGCAGTTGCTTTTTATTCAATCATAAACTCATTATGGAGGTAGGAAGCAAATTTTTGGTTCTTCAGGTGCAGGTTCAGTCTTAGACAACATCTAAGTGCCTGAGTATCAGGAATAGGGTTTTATTATTCTTGTCTCTCTCCTCCCCAAGAGGACTAGATTCAGATTTGTATCTCTGAAGGATCTTAAACAGTAGAGATACATTTTTTTCCCTCTTTGCACCTAGCAAGAGTATCTCTCTGTTTTATATCAACATAGTATCCTGATCCATAAAGGTTTTCATATCCCTTCTCCAAAGGAAGAAAACTCTGATTCATTTCTTATCCCCCAAACAGTGATCTTTGCTTGATATCAGAAAGGAAGGTTCACTAACACTTCTCCAGAAGCTGATGAGTTTTGCTTTGATCCACAGAGCATTGGATCTTTGCCTGGACCCTGGGAATAAGAGTTTGTTTTTCCTCCCTAATCAGCTTAAAGCTTTTTTCTACCTACAGAGAAGGGTGCAGGAAAGTGGACTATAGTTTGAGGCTATTCTACCCCTATCATGCCTTTAGCATTTAGCTATCCTTCCTGGTCCTCAGTCTTTCCCATGAACTCCTGTGAAGATCCATAGACTAGCTTATAATTGAATGAAAATGTCCTGTGTTTATATTCTCAGGCATTCTAATTTTTTTTTGTAGTTCACAGTAAGCTTTTAGGGATTCATTAAAATTTGGGTTGTTTTTTCTTATCTCCTTCGACGGCAGCCCCTTTCTGTGTCCTGCTAAAATGAAACAGTTTTAATGTCCTGTCTCATATTCAAGGTGCTTGCTACCCCTTGGTACTCAGTTTACTTTGTTGTCTCACCACATCAGCTGTCTGATGGGTTTAAGAAAAGTTATGTTTGTATATATTGTCCAGTATTTTCTCATTGTTAGGATCACAACAATGTTTTCCTAAAGTTTTGTATCCTAACCATAAGCAGAAATCTAAAAACCATTTTAAAATGAAAACATGTTTATTGCTTAGGGATATATCTTTCTTCCATCATAGATGTTCAAAACGGTGATTACAAATTTCTATTATGGCACACACCAGAATTTCTCTCCAGATATGATACCCCAGCATACAGATTTGTGATGTGGCTAATGCAAATAACCAAAAACAGAAAAGAAATCATCATCAACAACAACAACAAAAATAACAATTTTTATTTTTGGAATTTAGAAAATGCATTGCAACAGTGTAACAGAGAGTGTTCATTATGTACTTTAAATAGGGAAATTGTTGGCTAAACACATTGGGATATACTGGCTTAAATACAGGTTAATGATTTGTTTCCTAGGAAACTTCTCTAGACTTTTAATATATTAATTTATACTGTGGATATATAGAATGAAATATCTACTTAGCATTTACAATATTATGTGACCACCAAGCCTCCTTTTAAAAATTTTTCCATGACAAAGTATTCCATAGATCTCAATGTGGGAAATGTTAGTTTAGTTATTTTGTAACCACACTGGCATTTTAAAGTGTATAATTATTGTCTTATTTTAACAATTTTGATTTTGTGGTATCTAATTCTTTATGGTTAAATTCTCTTGATGAAATAAAAAATGTGAAAAAGCAGCAAAGTTTAGAAAAAGGATAGCAAACAAAATGTTGACAATGTAACTAATTTTATATTAACAAACTTTAGGTGAATTTTGTAAGATCTACACTAAATTTAGTGTCCAAGTACCCCCAACTCAGCATTCTCTTTAGTCACATAAACCATACTGCAAATAGGTCAAGTTAAATTTGGGCAGAGATTCATATTTTGGCTTCTATTGCTGAAATAATTTTTATTGACATATTCCAAAGAACCCGTTGAAAACATCTTCCATCTGTTCTAGACCAAATGGATAACCTCTATTTGTGTTGTGAACTATGGGACTGACAAATAGGCAAAATAATCTTATACAGAGAAAACCTGATAGCTCAGTTATTTGTTTATCTTGGAGTTAAGATGATTTTGTATTATGCTGCACGGGTAATATTCCACAATATTAAAAAGTTTTTATTTTATCCTTTCATTCACTCAATAATTCGTTCATTTATTCATAATCTGTTAAATACTTAAACTCACCACCAATTAGCAGAACCAATGAGGAATAATGAATCTATTGTATTTAATTATATACAAATTATGTACCTACTCACTAAGAAATGAAATGATTATAAATTCTATGACTCCTTTAAAATCTTCAGTCTATCTATAGATATATTATAAATATATTAAGCTTTTGTTTCTTTTTTACATTTTCCTCATATGTGCTACTATAAAATATAATATATTTGAGACCAAAATGTACAGTTTAGCTGCAGTATACTCCATAAGCATATTCTCTACTGAGTCACTTATGTGTCCAGACAAATATTTTACAAAAAATTATTTCATAAATAAAAGATAATTATGGAAAGATAAATTTTGATTTTTTAGGATTTAAAATGTTAATATTTACTATAGTTGACATAATACAATTGTTTTTTGCTTTTGATATATTCAGACATTTGCCTCAACTGATATGTCACATGAAAAAGATCAATGATACAATTGATAGAAAATTTCTTTCCAATGGCAAAGTATGATTTCTTATTTCAAGATATATAAAATATTTATTCTTTAAAAAAGCAAATAGCTATATTAACTAACTCATTTTTGAAACTTTAATATTTATATCAGAAATTTGAATCACAAAATAATGTCTCAGTGTTCTACTCATCCTATAACTCAGGAGTGAGTGTCATTTTATTAAAGAATGTTCTATTGGTCTTTAATTTCTAAGCAAGTGATCAAACCAGAGAAAATATGAATGAAACAGATACTTATTGAAGCCTTCTAATAGAAACCTATTACTTCATTATGAAAGTTTTAGAACTAGAAGAAATAAAACTTTAGAAATTCAAGTTGCCAAAAAAAACCCTTAAAATATAAAGTTTGCTTCATTATAGCTATTCGATTAGTGTGGGTTAAAAATATCCTTGTAAGCTGTAAAGAGTTGAGACATTCAAAAAGTAAGCTGATTAAATCTACATCAAGCATGGCTGCCATCTTGTGGGGACAGGATATAATGTATTGAGGGGCCAATCTCAATAACGTGCCCCTTCTGGGTTACAAGTCATCATTTGTTCTCCATCAACCAGTGTTTGATGCTTATTAACATTTCCCTTGAAATGCCACATCAACATTTGGACAGAAAAGATAAGGCAACTAAAAGAACTATTAATGTGCATGAATCCCTGTTTCTAAAAGTTCAGTATCATTGCTAATGTATAGACTGTAAGAAAACTTTAAAAGTAGAAGTTTTTCACTTGAATCAACCTTAATAATAGATAAGTTTGGTAAAGCACTCATATTTATTAACAATTCAAATTGCAAAATTTGGTTCGAATTTATCTCATTGAGTTAGAAGATAATAAGACATTGTCTTGAAAGGGGCTGTAGATTTACAGCTTCATAGATTTACCGAAAGCCTTGTAAAGAATAAAGTGATTATAAGTTTATTTTAGAAGGAAGGAAAGTTGGGGTCAAGGGAAGAGAAGGGAAGGAGACAGAAGGAAAAGGAAGGAAAGGGAGGCAGGGAGAGAAGGAGGGAGGGAGATATAAACTATCACTGAGGATAAGATTTCCACTAGTGTCACAGACAAAATAGTTTGACAGAGTGTTAAGTGGTAAGTCAGTATAAAGTTGACCTGAAAAAAAGGAGGTCAAGATATGCCTAGCGTAAATATGTTACATAGGAGTATGTAATTTAAGTATTTTTTTAAAGCTTATTTAAAAGTTAAAAAAATGTGCTTTCTAAGTTTAAAGCTTCCAACAAATATTAGTATAACTTATAAAACTCGATTTTCCCATTGTTGTCTAGAAAACCAAGACACTGAATGAGAAAGACCCTGAAGCCTCAATGAGCTCTGAACTTCTTTGATGTGCCAAGTACAAAAGCTGTTCTTTCAGTCCTTCAACCAAAAGGAATTTATGTTTTTCATATCTGCAAATAAATATCCCAATTACAATTTTACAGCCACTTACCACAACTATGTGTATCTATAGATGGTCAGTCTTTGCCCTTTTACAGTTTTCCTTTCATGCTCATATTAAGGTTGAAACGTACTTGGAATCTTTTGTGTGACTAGCCATATTTATAATATTAATAATATAATCATAAAGAATTAAAATAATGATCAAAATTTATTATGTCCCACTTTGATTATATTCTTTTAAAAACCAACTCTTTAAGTTTCAAGTAAGTTGACTCATACATTTATACATTTTTATACTAAAACAAAACTCATGAGTCATTAAAATATTATTTAACAGTTCCTTAAAATTGACCAATGTAAGTTGACTTACTGCTATTATAACAATAAGTAGCTGATTTTTAAAATATAAGCATTGGTATTCTTAGTATTTTGACAGTGAAAATGAAAGAATTATATGTTCCAAGAATTTCTATTCTATTACCTTGCTTTCTTTCCACAATTGTATATGATTGAAGGAGTCAGCATTTGTAGTTCCATCACCAATGCAAATCAGTCTTTCTCCAAATTCTGTTTTTCAAAAAAAAAAGATGTATTAGTTTAAATCTTGAGGCAGTTCAGGTTATATATCATTTCTTCAAATAATTGATGTTCATATCACAACCAATGACTGAATGAAGTAACAGTTTCCACCTTGGAAGAAAAAAATCCACCAAACAAATCATTTGTTATAATGATTAACTGTTTAAAAGTTAACTGATTATTTTAAACAGTCATTTGTTATAAAACTTCAGTTAATGAGGGCTATTTTCCCGCCATACATGCCAGAATTTCACAAGGTTGAATTTAAGCACAGTGGGCCAGAGACAATTACCATTTCCATATAATAAGGCTTGAATTAGAGTTAGGCAATCTTAATGAAACCAACAGATAGCTGTCATTAAAATATTGAATAATCACAACCAGTAAATTCATATTTTTTCTTCTGGAATTTAATATCTAACTCACACATGATAAATGTTTGTATCCAGCTAACTAAATATACATCATGACAGAAAATTTTGTAAAATAGTAGAAAATATAATTAATGTATGTTTATTAAGTAGGAATCATTGAAAGTAGAAATTATTACAATAGTAAAAAGACTGTTATTCTTGAAAAATCCAACAATCAAGGTTAAACTTAAATTTATACTAACTTTCTTGTGTAACTTTTGGAAAGCTAAAACTCGTGGTTCCACTGTATCTTCTGATTGGCAGGAGTGGTCATTATACCTCAAAAGCTTTTTGTGATGTGTCACCCAGACTCATTTAAATGTCTGAGTATTAGAACAGTGATTCTGAACGATGGCTACATAGCAGAGCCACTATAGAGGCTTTAGAATATATTACAGGCTGTGCCCCAAACTCGAGATCCTGATTAAATTAGCCTTAAGTGATCATTTTAAAAAGCTTCCCAGATTATTTCAAAGGGAATTATATTTGAAAACTACTAAATTGGAGGATTTGGGAATAATGAAAATGCTTTGCTCATAGTACATTAAAACAAATTTCCAAGAGAGGAAACAGTATGAATATGACTATACAATATTTGACTGTCTGCAGGACAGACATTCATTAAGTCAGGACTGAACTAGTTAATGCTCTGAAGTTCTTCCCAGTTCTCATATTCTAAGATATCAGGGTGGTGTTCTTTTCATGTTAAATGGTTATATCATAATTTTTTGATAGAATACATTGTGACCTATTAATTTTTAGAATATCACTGTAAATAACATTTGAAGCAAGCTATGGGGGAGTGCATCACTTCTTTCAATTCAAATCTATGGAATTGCATCAGAACCCTTTATAAAGTAAAATGACATTAACATCAACATTAATATAATCAATATTGAGTCAATGTCTACTAATGGAAACAAGAGATAAAAGAATGATCAAAATTGACAGTAATTAATCAGTGAATGTGTCTTGGAAGCACTGGTTTGTTCCAAATTCAGAAGGAAGTGATGAAATTCAAGTCAACAAAGGGGTCCTCTGTAAAATGCTGTGTTGAATAAAATGTGAATAAGCTTTGGTGTTCACTCTTAAGGCATTTATAATCTAATTTAGAAGTCATCCTGTCTAACTCTAATACAAGGTACAGTGTGTTATTGGAGCATAGAAGATAGATGGATTTATTCCATATTAAAGGACTGGACACCACTTCATGGGCAAAAGGAATTTGAACTAGCCCTTGAGATGGTGAAGGAGAGTGACTGGGAGGACAAATATGTGCTTTCCAAGCAGAAATATTGACATAAGTAAAAATATGGCAGCAAAGCATTTTCTGGAATGTTCAGGAAAAAATGTACAAGATGAATGAAAACAGCCAGAAGTGAGAATGTACAATTGTGTCTGGAAAAATAGTAACCCAATTCAGCAGGCTACGGATAAGGGCTCAGGTGAGCGAATTAGAAGAAAAGAGGTTTGCCAAACTTGGAGTCAAGGCTCTGAAAGGTTATGTGATGAGTTTGACATCCACACATCCAACATTCCCAAAGAATACCAATTATAATTGAAACAATATTATGACATTAATACCTGACTTCAACTATTCACTTGATTGTGTTAACAAATCTCCAGTTTGCAATGAGGCCAGATTGATATAAATCAATCATTATAAGAAAAGAAGTCACAAGTATCAGGATTTTATTTTAAGGAATAAGCTTGCAGAAAATCCTTTCTCTGGAGACTGGAGGCTGTCATTCAGGACTTCCTCAGCTTTTTCCATGGGAGATAGATTAATCAACTTCCATATTTTGATTTATCTGCATAGGTTATTAAGCTATTCAATGAAATATTTTGACCAAACGTTTCACTGAAACATTTTTGTTTTATTTAATGATGATGATTATTATTATTGTTTTAAATTTCAAGATCTTCTCTAACCTGATAGAGAAGAATTTCTATCAATAGAAAGGATTTCAGGAACCTTTCTCTATCCCGATTGCCTAAAAAATACACTGGAGACAGAAAAACAAAATCGTTGTATAAAAGGTAATTAGCACGTTCTCTCCTTTTTATAACTTTATAATTGAAATCTCATTAAAAGCTTTCTAGGTCTCTATCTCCCTAAGTGACCAGGTGTCCCTAATTTGTTTTCAACCAATGTGACTAATTCCAGGCAAAGACTAGAAAAAGTCTGATACCGGTTAGAGAATAGCAAGGTTAAATAAGTGGGGTGGCTTTTTTAGGTTGCATTTAACCTCGTAAAAGAAAAAAAAAGCTTCAATGTCTTTTCTCTTACAGTCCTGCCTTTTTCTCAGTCCCGGTTGAAGATTCCATGGGAAATGAGAGCACTATTTTGTTTCTCCCTTGTATTGCAGATAGGGGGAGGAGGTGGTTATTAGAGAGAAGCTCTTCCTCTCTCGGTTTCCCCCTCTCTCCGCCTGACAGCACCGCTCTCTCGCGGGCTCGCTCCTTCTCCTAGGTGATCCATTTCTAGGCAACGTGGGGCTGGTGCTGAAGCTGCCAGGCTCGCTCCTCGCTTCCTGCATCCCGCTAGGCGAACCGCTCCAAAAGCATCCTGCAGCCCGCGGCGGCTTCCCTCCTCCGGCCCGGCCCCGCTGCTCGCGCCCGGCGTAACTCCCCCGCCACCGCGCCCCAGCAAACCGGCTCCCCGGGCCCGCCACGCCGAGCCGAGCTCCGTTCCGCGCCTCGCGCAGAAAGGGATTTTTTTCTGCATTACTATCTGCATTACCTTGAAGTTCACTTTTTCTACCCCTCTTGGAGAGGGCTTTTCCCCCCCTCCCTGGTGGAATCTGGCTGCTCCTTCGCTTGGAATCTCCTCATCTTTCCTTTCCACTTAGATTTTGGCAGCGAAGACCAGTGATTCTCTGAGGGCTGTTGGGGCGGGCGCAGGGGTCCTTTTTGGTCGGGGGGGTTGCAGAGAAGGGGGCACATCCGGCGTGAGGGGAGTGTTGGAAGTTGCGGCGGATCTGGGACCGGAGACCCGCGGCCCCCGCGCAGCGATGGGGAAGATCTGAGCTCCAGCCTCTCCCCCTGCCCAGGAGCAGTGGAGGCTGGATATATTTTTCAAAAGCCAAACTGCAAACAACTCTGGCGATGCCAAAATTCCCCTCCAAGTGACACGGCTTGGCGAAGGTGGTTTCCTCAGGCTGGGCTCTTTCTGTCATTCCCTCTGCCTTTCTCGGCGACGATAAAAGGCTTTGCTCTGGCAATAGAAATTTAGAAGAAAAGAAAAAGCTGCGCTAAACTACTGTGACCTCAAACTCTTTGGACTGTTTAAAAAAAATTGGAAGAAAATCCATCCTCCACGAGAATCGGCATAGGAGGAGATGGAAGTTTTCCCCTTGCTCTTGGTTTTGTCCGTCTGGTGGTCTCGAACCTGGGACTCGGCAAATGCGGATTCGATCATTCACATCGGTAAGAAAGGGTTGGTGCAGCTCGCAGTTACTTTTACCGTTTCGGTTCGCGAAGGTTTCCCCTTTGCTTTCCCCCTCTCCGCCCTCTGTGTGTCTTGTTGGAGGTGGCTTCAGTTCATTGCCCCTTCTCGCTACCCTTCCCTCACACTTGCTCAGTTTTTTGGCAGGATGTGGATGCTCGAACCTCTACTTATGCTGTTGTTTCGCGGTGAATCGTGGAATGTGGCTGGATGCGTGGGGGTCTCGAGTTGACCTGAGTGTGTGTGTGTGCTGGGAAGTGCAGAGGGATTCTAAGTGTGTGAGGGAAGGGAGTTTAATTGACTCTTATCTTCCATATTTTTTCCCGGATGTGCATTTGCTCCATTAAAAAAATTATCTTTGGGGGAGCAGAGGAGATGTCACCTGTGAGATGAAAAGAACTGGGCTGGGTTGGGGGGGTGGGAAGGGGGAGCTCCCTTCGGATCGAACAGGTGGTTTTGCAACGTGAGCCGGCTGAGTTCGCCGCAGCGTAGTGAGACAGTGACAGGGGTGCCGGATGTGCCCCCAGCCTCCCTTTCCTCTCACGTCCTCTTAGCTTTACGGTCCTCGCGTGGAGTCTCTGAGACGGTGGCGGGAGGGGCTGGCAGCAGTGTCGCCAAGGACTGGGAGTCGCGTGCCTCGCCTCCTCGGACACGCTCTCCGGGCCTGGCGCGGCGGCGAAACTGGCCTCGGGCGCTTGGGAAAGGCGGGGAAGCGAAAGCGCGCAGACCGCTCCCGGGGGCTGCCTCGCAGATATCCGCCTTGCTTAGCGTCGCCTCGCCGTCAACTCCGAGTAGCAGCGCAAGGCAGACAGCGAAGGCGACGGGACTACGGTGGGCCCGGCTCTGAGAAAGACTGCCGAGCCGGCTCGGAGATGCTCGTGGCCCCACCTATTGGCAACTAGACGGGCCGGGACTGGCCGCGGCGGGCTGGCGGGCGGACGGGGGGCTGCGCGTCATTATCATGCACAGCGCTCTCAGCTTCAGGCTTCAACTCCTCTCACTTGCTAATCCGTGAGAGCTGAGCAGAGACAAGTTCTTGCAGCCTTTTCTGCGTTAATGCGACGATTTCTTTTTCGGAAATTCGCCAGCAAGGTTTCTTCACGGGGCTGCAGAGAGGTCCCTTTGGGGGAATTTTTCTGGGCACAGGACTTTTATCTGTACGCATGGCTTGGTGTTGCAAATTGAAGCGACAGATGGGTCACAGCTTCTCCCCTGTCTGTACCCCGGCTTCTCCACCGCGCAACACACACATATACACACACACGTACACAGATTCCTGGTAGGGGAACCTGCTGCAGGTGGCGGTTGTGCCCGCCCAAGCGAGGGATTTCTGCCTGACGTGCGCGCCCACAGTGGCCAGCCCCTTAGCTCCAGGGGGCTTCCTCTCTTAGTCTCAGAGGCCGTCTTTGTAAACATGTCTGCCATTCTTTATCATTTATATCAGTAGAACTGTCTGTCTCTGTGCAAGGGGTAATGAGGCCAGGATACAGATAACCTAGCACTTGTGCATTAAGTAAATCAAGTACTAATAGCTTGCCTGCTGGATCCCGTTTTGCCTGGGGGCTACCAGTGCCTGCAGATTCAGAACTTTTCAGCGATAAATTATGGTCTCACTGAGTGGTTCAGCAATGTTCTGATAGAGTTCAGAAATGAACTATGCTCCTTTTAAAGAAATAGCGTACATTTATGTCCAGTTGTAAATGATTGGAGCAGGAATGCAAATACACAATCATAATACCTTTATATTCATTTTATGATTAGGGGTTTCTAATGTAGGCTTCTCATCTCTCAGAAGGAAAAGCTTGTGGAAAAAGGCTTATTTTATTGCATATTCTGTCGTCTGCACGATAAATATATTATTTACAAATACCTACAGCTTTTGCTATCCCTTATTAGATAAATACTATTTTGCAATGCAGTCTGGACATGTGTTTCAAAATAGAACAAAACTGTTGTTGTTGTTTATTTGCATACTGTTTTTGTCAGAGTGACTTGGCTTACTTATTTATAAACACCATTTTTAAAAAGTGAGTACAAATTACAGATTTCTGTAGAAGGTTGGCTGTATATATTAACTGTGTACAGCAGATACATTTACTTTTGACACAATTAATTTGACTTGAATGCAATTAGTACATTTGATGAGAGAATTAGCTGCTTTATAGGCTACCTAATATTGTCACAAAGCTGTCAAACTTTATCTTTTGTAATATATTGAAAAACATTAACTCCTAAATTAAAAAAATAATAATGATCATGGATGGTATGTGTGTAATTCAGTGCCTCCACCCCCACTCTCAGCAAAAGTAGAATAAATTCAAAACCGAATGTCTATATTAAAATTGTAAAGCACCAGATAACATAAATTGGATTAGTTTACTTACTTGGTTGAATAGGAAAAAAAATAATTTTCTTTAGGAAGTGATTGCCTTCATTTAAATATTTAATATAAGAAATATGCTTATGGGGAAATGTATTAGTTCAGGAGTAAAGGAATGAAAGTGATGAAACTGGAGGGAAAGGGAGTATTTCACCTCCAGAGATAGAAGGAGATATCCGGAAATGAAAGGTTTTCCCAACCTCATGTGATGTGTTCAAGCAGAAAGTAGCTGCAACATGTAGTTCAGTCAAAGTGGAAAGATAAAAAGATAAGAGGTTTTTTTATATATTGAATTATTTTGGTATTAAAGCAAATTGTATATGTATGAAAATTATCTCCTTTCTCTCTTTCATTTTTTACCTCATATGAGTAGTTTAGTAAGGTCAATTACATATTTTAAACTCTAATATGTTTTGTTAGACATATTGATTCACTACAGTGATGGGACATAATGGTTAAACCATAATGATTGAAATGAAAATGTATTTATTTAAGTCAAAAATGCACAATTTTATAATTATTTCAAGTATCAATTAAATCATATTTAAAAAATGTTTAATAATTACATATATTTCTTTAAAACATATCCACACACTTATACACAAACGTATAGTATTTAAAAATGAATCACCTGGATTGTGATCTTCTTTGCCCCAGTAAAAGGTCTTTTGACATATAAAAACTATGCAATTTTGAATTATGCTTCTACTTTGAGCTTATGCATTGATTGAGTAATTTCATCAGACCCACATTACTTGATTGCTTAGAAGTTTCCTAATGATCTGCATGCTGTAGGAAGAACCAAAAAGTCGTGAGTGGAATGGCAATGATACTGTGTTTTATGAGGCTATTCAGAAGTCGCTCTGATTTATGTAGCTAGAGAGCTCCAAAGTCTTTGAGATTAGCCACGCTGACTGCTATTTTCTTCATACATCAGTCGTCCCACACTCTTTACTCCCTAAACACAACAGGCGTTTAGAGCACTGCTTTAATTAAGCAGGGATTAGGTGGCATTTCCAGTCAACTGCACAGTTTGTGTTTTGCTTCATATCAACTATGGAGGATCTCATGTTTTAACAGTTTAATATGTGCTCCTTTCTTTATCTGGTTCCTGTGCTCACAGAACCGATTGTAAATTAGCTATCCTCAGTTATATATCTCCACAAGGAACACTCAGACAGTGTACTTATTCACATATTACACAAATCAGTAGCATATTTTTGTTGAGATCATAGTAAAATAATTATGTCTACATGGAAAAGGAAAGATACATTTATTCTTGTTTTTCTTGCAAACAGATGATACTTTATCCTCTGAAATCATAATCAACTGTGATATTGTGTTTGAGAAACCTAAGTCAATCCACAGAATACTTTCATTATGAGAATGTTCAAATTAAAGTATAAAATCGGGTAAATAAAATGTGTCAACATATTAAAAACAATGATAGATTGTAAATGTAAAATACCAGTTATTCTTACTTCTGCAGTAAAGATTATTTTGTCAATCACAGAATGTAAACGTATTCCCAGAAGTTGCGCTGTTCTACCATTTTTTTTTTTAGTTGGCTACATTATTTGCATTGGTTAATGATAACCCCCAGGACTCCTCAAGGACTTTTTGCATTGTGTAAGATATCTCAATACTATTTTATCCTTCTTCTTCTCATAGTAGTTGTTTGTTCTTGAAGTTCTTGGTATCTGTGTAAACTTCTAGAAAGTACTAAGGGACTTGGCTTTACTATTATTCTTCTCTGTATCATTAATACAGTTATTTGAAGCACAATTCAAATGTGTATTAAGTTAGACAATGTTATTAATGAAAGATATCAACTTTGACATGACTAATAAGCTATTACACTAAGGACCTTTGCTTTCTGCTCCAGGTGAAATGTACATCTACTAAATATGTTATAAGTTTTAAGCCAAATATGAATAAAAATCAAGGTGATTAACTTCTTATTTATTCAAAAATAAAAACCAGTTGAAATTATTAGAATCAATGGAAGATACATTTTATTCTATTCTGATAGCTCAGGCTAATTTTATCATATGATAATTTTACGTTGAAGGGCCATTGAAATTTTAAAACCACGTTTTAATCTAGAAGGTTTTTTCCTTCACTTATGTATATTACTTTATTTTTAAAAAGTAAGATATTCACATTTCTACTGGATTATCATGATATTTTAGATTGTAGACAGCATATTGTTGAGTAGCAATACATAGAAAGTATTACTACAGTATAATGTTTATTAGAAAATACATTTATGGCCTATAAAGATATCTTTGCCATTAGGTGTCACTGCATTCTGAGCTGTTACTGTTATTTTTTAAAGTATTTTGTAGTACTACTAAAAACTATATGAAATATTTTTTAAATTCTCAGAAAAAAATGTCATTTGTGATGCTGTAAGATATAGATAGTTTTTATTTTCAAGCTAGAAAAATAAAATATTATCCCTGTCTCTTATTCTTGTAAGAATTTAATGCTAGGATGTATCAACACACCTGACACCCTCTAAACGAATTAGATTTCTAGACCTAGTAATGCAATTTTTTTCTCATATTTAAAGTATAAGAGAAATATCTTCTTAAACTACTACTTATTCTTTATGAATAAAATCTAAGACATTAGGAAGGATGCAAGTATGCTTTACTACTGCTGGAGTAAACAGACATTAGTGAATAAAGTAGCCTGTTAAGCAGTTTGTAACTGTGGTAGCTCTGCTTACATGTGGGATACTTGAGGTTCCAAACTGATTGTTGTTCGTGAGACAAAACATCTGAAAATAGAGTTGTGAAAAAGATACATTGATACAAATATATCTAAAAATAATGTCAACCATTGAGTTTTATGAATGACCATATAAGTTTTCAGATAATTTTTGCCTGGTTAATTGTATGTGTTGTATGTATGCACAGTTCCACCTCCATCACCACTATCACTACAACTTCCACAATCATAGGGTTTGTGTGGCCATGTAAAATTCATGACTATTCTCACATAGTAATTTCTTTGTTTTGTAAAAAGGCACAATCTTCCTTCTAGCATATTTCATCATAAGAATAATGGAGAATGAAATTTAGGGCAACTTTTAATCTGATAATTTAGTTTTAACATTAGCAAACTCACATTATTAGAGAAAGCAACACTAGGTTAAATGAATGAATGAAAAGGTTGTCTTATGTTAGATTTTGCCCTATGCTAAAATTCATTAATTGTTAGTTGGAATAATGTATTATTAAAAACTCAGAGTAAAATTAAATGATTAGACACATGTCTAAAAGATAAGAAAAATACTAAAGCAGTTCTGGAATTTATTATTAGAACATCTGTGGATTCACATAATTTAAATTGGTGAATTTTAGGAAATAATGTGGACACACATTTCAGAGAATTTGACAAACATATGGGAAATGTTAAAATATAATCAAAAAGTATTCTGGATTATAATTTAGAAGGTTTTGGACTAAATCTCAATTTATAAATAGCTAATTGAATATATTGGAAAGTAATTCGTTAGTCTTCATTTTTATCAACCTAAAACAACCCTAAAATAAGATTTAGACTAATGTTCATTTAATCTCTAAAATTACACGAACCAAATGAAGAACAATTGTTCTATTTAAGGAGTAACATAAAGGAATTGGGAGAAGAGATACAGTCAAGTATGGTTCACATAGTTATACTTAATAGCTGCTTCACAGTGAACTTCAAAAAAGAAAATACACGGGGAAATAAGAAACACAAAATCTTAATCATTCAAATTAAGGACTCTTCAAATTGATTTTTTTTGTTGCAAACAAGAATTATGTATGATTTATTTCTTCATCAGATATTCTAGATAACTAGTATCAGATTGAGAGAGCTGGATTTGTTTTTTGTTTTTGATTTTGTTTTTGTTTTGTCTATCATTAGTACCAAGGTGTTACCCACAGGGTTACTCCTATAGAACACGACAAAATCCATGTTTACTAACACTGACTGGAGGGATAAATAGTCTTATGTATCAACGAGCACTGTGTATGTACACTTGCCTTTAGAATTTGCAAACTGGAAGTGCATCAGGAATATTAACATATGCTTGATATCACTAAAAACAAAAAGTAGAGTATAAATAAAACAACCAATTCAAGGTTCTTCACTATGCTGGACTCCTGCTTCAGACTTTTATGCTTTTATCCTGCTGTTGTTCACCAAATAGTCATCAGTATGAAGCTGAGGCTGGGTTGACCCACTGAAAGCCTCTTGAGTAGATAGAGGGAAGCCAAGTGAACACCAGAAGCTAAGCACCAAAGTTCTACTTAAGGTGTTACATATTCTTAAATAACTCTGCAGTCAAGTTCCTCATTAACAAATTTTTTAATGAAAAACATTAGGTGATAAATTATATTACAATAGCAATCCACATATATTTTTCTTCAAACTAAATTAATTAAAAGTACTATTTAAAAAAATTTTATTTTATTGCTCAGAGTACCTGATTTTCCTAAGTAAGCTTAAATAAGGTATTTGCTTCATTAACAAAGTCATTATAATTCTAGAAGTTAGTATTCCTCAAACTGTATGGTAATATAAGCATTACTACCAACATGCAGTATGTGTGCTAATTGAGAGAATATCTGAATCTACTCTGTGTAAAGCATTGTTTTTAATCTCTAAAATGTTGAACAAACAAGCTATGTTTTTGTATTTAAGAAACTTACATTCTTATGGAAGAGGCAACCAGATAAGAAAATATATAATGTAATGTCAAGTATTGATAAATCCTATGAAGTAAAATGAGGGAATGAAGGGTGACAAAGTGTGCTCTCATCAGAACAGAGACTTGATTCAAAGAAAGGATGTGAACCATGTGGATAGCTGATGAAGAATAATTTAGTCAGAGGATATAGCAAGAATAATGGCCATGAAATAAGACACTAAGAAAATCTGCTTAGTTTACTTAAAAAATAACTTCAAAGCCAACTGGAGTACAGTTCAGTGAGAAAAGCTGGAAGTGGAAGTAAGAGGTCTGAAAAGGCACTGGGGAAGATTCTGTAGGGACTTATAGGTCATGGTAAGGCATTTAAATCTTCTAGATATACTTGGGTTGAGATAAAATGTGTGATATGAAAGAGTTTGTGTTTTAGAAAGATAGCCTTTGCTTAAGTGCACTGGATAGAGTAGAAGTAGCTAATTGACAGTAGCTAATTGTATCAAGGTGGTAGTTTAGCTACATACAGAGTTGTCAGATTGTGGACGTAAACTGAAGACAGGAAAAACAGGATTTTCTGATATATTAGTCAGGTGGCAGAGATCCAGAGAAAGTAAGAGGCTTCCAAGGTATTTTACCCAAATAAATGGGGGAAATGTGTTACTATTAACTAATATTGGGAATATGGGGACATGAGCAAATTTTGGGTACAAATCAAAATGTGCATTTATTAAATTTTATATTTCTATTAGACAAACTTGAGAGTTTACAGTGGAAGTTTATTATTTGAGCCTGAAATTTAGAGGTGAATTTGGGATTTGAGCTGTACATTTGGGGAATATATCATTGTAAATATAGACTGCTGTGAGAATGGCCACAATCAAAGAATCAAAAAACAGTAGATGTTGGCATGGATGTGGAGATCAGGGAACACTTCTCCACTGCTGGTGGGAATGTAAACTAGTACAGCTGCTATGTAAAACAGTGTGGAGTTTCCTTAAAGAATTAAAAGTAGAACTATCATTTGATCCAGCAATCCTACTGCTGGGTATCTATCCTGAGGAAAATAAGTCACTATTTGAAAAAGATACCTGCATATGCATGTCTATAGCAGCACAATTCACAATAGCAAAATCATGGAACCAACCCAAATGCTCATCAATCACCGAGTGGATAAACTCTGATACATATATGTGGATGAGATTAGAGACTATTATTCTAAATGAAGTAACTCAGAAATGGAAAACCAAACATCATATATTCTCATTGATATTTGGGAGCTAAGCTACAAAGACTCAAAGACATAAGAATGATACAGTGGACTTTGGGGACTTGCAGGGAAGGGAGAGAGGGGGGCAAGAGATATAAGACAACAAATACGATACGGTGTATCTTGCTCAGGTGATGGGTGCACCAGGTTCTCACACATCTCCACTAAAGAACTTACTCATGTAACCAAATACCAGCTGTACCTCAATAACTTATGAAAAAAGTAAAAATTTAAAAACAAAATAATAATAATAAATAAATAAAAATAAAGGAATGGAGGGGAAGGCATGCAGAGAGAGAAGAGTTCCAAGACTATGTCATTTAGCATTCCAAAAGTTTGAGTAAAGGAGAGCAGGGGGATGCAAGAAAAGAGAGAGATGAGTGGCCTGTGAGATAGGAGGAAACCAGGAATACATGGTATTCTGGAAGCCATGTGAAAAAAGTATTTCTGGAAGGAGAAGGAAGAAACCCTGTTAAACTGTATGTATGAAAATTGAGATTTGATTGCTGGACTTGAAAATGTTGAGGACAAAGATGACTTTAAAGAAAGTGCTTTTAGTGGACTACAAGTGACAAAATACCGATTGTACAGAACCCGAAGATTTAATAGAATATAAGGAATTCTATGAGTTTTGTCATAAGAAAGCGGTAAGGAAGGGAATATTAGGTAAATGGAAATATTTCCTTTTACAGCTGGGCATTGGTGTGTATATATACATATATATATATATATATGTAGAGATATATGTGTGTGTGTGTGTGTGTATATGATAATTTTTTGAATATTCAGTCATAAGAGAATTATCAGTAAAATAATTTAAAATTGATACCCCTTTTTCTTTCTACTTATATAATTCCTGAGTTTGGATAGAAAACGTTCAGATAGCAAGGAAACCTTTTTTTTTTTTTAATTTGAATGAAGTGATACCAGGCCAAACACACTGACGTTAACCACAGAGAGAAGTTTAGAGTTTAGATGTCCTCTCTGAAACATAATCTATTAATTGTTCTGCATTTAGCTTCATTTAGCTTCCGATTGCCATTCAAATTTAATAGAAATTTTTTATCTGAACTTGAGTAGATTACATTTTACATACTATTGATATAACATTACAAATGTCATAAATATTTTGTCATTTAATAAGTATTAATTCCAGGAACACACAATATTTCTATTGTTAGTATTATTAAAATGGCATAAAATTCCTTTGTTGTAATAGACAAATTTAAATCAATTTTAAGTTTCCTCTGAGCAAATTCTGTTATGAATTTGATTTGCTTAAAATATCACTCTGGAAACACTTTTTAGAAATTTTTAATGTGTTTGGGTACAATTAGGATATATGGGTTAAGGATCCCTAATCGAAAAATCCAGAATCCAAATGCTCCAACATTGGACACTTTTCAGCACTGACATGATGCTACGAATGGAAAATTCTGCACCTGACTTCATGTGATGGATGCACAAAATTATAAAAAGCTTTATATGAAATTAACTTACCTTCTGGCTATGTGTATAAGGTATATATGAAGCATAAATGAATTTAATTTTTACATTAATCCCATCCCCAAGATAGCTCATTTATTTGTATGCAACTATTCCAAAATCTGAAAACATTCTGAAATCTGAAACACTTCAAATCCTAAGCATTTCAGATAAAAGATATTCAACTTGTAGTAATTACATGGCAAAGTTTGTCATTGCAGCATAGAAATTAAATAGATAATGTGGCATATCATATGATTTCTGTGACACATTTAAATATTTCCTTTTATGGATCTTTTACTTATTTGCGCTATACTATGGGTGATAGATTTTCAGTCATAGATGGACATGAAGAAAGGGAATGTTCTAAATATACTAACCTTAGAATTCAACATTTTGAATATGATTCTTAGTTCTTTGATTAGTATTAATTTACCCATAAGTTGTATATGTTGATTTTGCACCTAAAATAATAAAATCAGTACTCAAATAAGCATGCTAATAACAGGTGAATTAAATTTTTTTTGTGTTCTTTGTTGTTGTAAGTGTTATGTCCTCTGTAAAAGCATTTTGTCTTGTGGATGCAATGTGATATGGATGTCACATGGCTGTTTCTGCTTTATTACATCTGTTAATTGATATGTAAATATGGAATATTTGAATGATGAGAGGATAGGAGTCTTATGGTTTGAGAATAGCAATGACTGCCCCGAAAAAAGCAAATTGTGTTCTGGCTGGGGCGCAGGAACTTAATTAATGAAATATAGAACGTCAAAAGATATTTTCTATTTACTAGTTCATAGCTTCTTGGGGTGGTGAAATATCATTTGAAGGAAATACTATGCAAACTTAAATTCAAACTTAAGTTGGAATGAATACCTAAAACCAGTGATGTGTTTATTATACATAATTTCAACATCATTAAAATGTTATGCCATGGATTGGTTTAGTATGTTAAAAGCCAAAGACCAGGTAATAGCTTAATAGCTGTGGCAAGGCCAAAGAACTATTCCTAGTCATGCACGGTGGCTCATGCCTATAATCCCAGCACTTTGTGAGGCTGAGGTGTGTGGATCACCTGAGGTCAGGAGTTCAAGACCAGCCTGACCAACATAGGGAAACCCCATCTTTACTAAAAATACAAAAATCAGCTTGGCGTAGTGGTGTGCTCCTGTAATCCCAGCTACTCGGGTGATTAAGGCAGGAGAATTGCTTGAACCCAGAAGGTGGAGGTTACAGTGAAGTGAGATTGCACCTTTGCCCTCTAGCCTGGTAACAAGAGCAAAACTCCATCACACACACAAAAAGAGAACCAGTTCTGTTGTTCTGTTGCATTAAGTTTAAAGTGAATTAAAATCTAGGACTGATTCCTCTTTCTGATACTCTCCACAATCTAACAAAAAACAAAAATTGTGTTAGTGGTGTAGTGACAGTTGCTGTCTTGCTACTCAGAATCCAGATCTTCTTTGCTGCTTCTGCATATGGAAATAACAGGAAACCACTTAATTTTCTTTTTAGATATACCAACAACTCTCAGCGTAGCCCAAAGGAAGCATGACCTATATAAGAACGATTATACATTTCTTCTTATTTTTCCATTTTTAACGCCTTATTAATGTGGGTGATGCTTCATGAACTTAAGAGGGACTGCTCTTGTGTTATCTGGTAGTGTAGTCATGATGAGTTTTGGACATTTTCTATAATTCATTAATTTCAAGGTGAGAAATTATGAGTCAAAGAATCTCATATTCCATTTGCAGAACATACTGATTTAGGGTTACATGAAACCTAACATGTGACACCAGATTTTTTTTAGACCTATTGTGTAGTTATTGGAATACAGATCATTGGAACAAGACACTTTTCTTATTCTTAGAACTTTCAGGAGAATCTTCCTTCTGAGAAAAGTTGTTTTTGTAGACCTATTATGTGGTTATTGGAATACAGAACATTGAAACAGGACACTTTTCTTATCCTTAGAACTTTCAGCAGTATCTGCCTTCTGAGAAAATATTATAACATTAGGAAGCTGAAGGTAGAACAATTTGGAACTCCCAGCAGAATGACTGTGGTCTCCTGTGGCACTGGAGATTGTGATAATTCAATAAATGCCATCTTTATGGTAGCCTGAAAGTGCCATGAAAACACATATTTCAGAAAAAAACATATGAATAGGATCAGGAAGTTATCACATACAAATGGTCTTTATAGCAGAAATCTCTTTTCTCAGCTTTCTAATAGTTCACTATATTGTAGCTATAGGCTACAAAGTACATACAATCATGCCAATTTCAGAGCTAATGAAGAATGTCTACTATTTTCCTTTTTTATTTTTTTTAAAATAGATGTCAGTAGTTTTCATGCAAGCTTAAGTAATGAAGGAGAAGGTGATAAGATGTGGTTATTTTGTGATTAATGAAGCTAATGAGATCTTTTCTAAATTTAATAGCATATATTAGATATTCCACTCAGCATGATTTCTTGGGTATAGAAAAATTAAATTGCCTTTTTTACTCTCACTTTCAAAGTTAATAGTACACTGCTCTTTCATATTACTAATCTATCCTCATTGCTATATATATAAAACATGAGTGAAAATGACAGTTCTATGACATTTGACATTTATGACATTGGCAATGACAGAAAAATCTACCCCATAGCAGAAGTAAAGTTTCTTTACAAGTGGCATAACTATTACCAGGAAAACATATTTACATTGACTTACAATTATATAGGTATAAATGAGAACAGGAAAAATATTGAAAAGTGAACATAACAGATAGTTCCCAAGATAACTGGCCAATGCTTCTATTTTTCTCCACAAAAGTTCTTGTGGTGGTTAATAAACAGTTAATAAGTAGCAAAACTGGCTGCTTTGATTTTTTTCTTTTTCTTTTTCCTGTCTACTCTTCAGTGGCAATACTAATGAGCAGTGAAATGGCCAAAAGCAAGGAAAAAAGAGCAAAGGGTTTTAGATAATCTATAAACCAGAAAATCAGTCCCTGACTGCTCATGTGCACAGGCTTTCTGAGAAGAAATAGTTTTATTTTCTCAAAATATCACCCAGACTCTGAAGATAGAACTTGCTGTTGGCTGCTGAGTTAGGAAGACGAGTGAAGCTTTCAGGCCACCAAAGAAGAATAAGCTGAATGACTCTGACTGGTAGCAAAGTGAAGAATATTATCACTGAGAAAAAATTGCCCTCCAGGGGCAATGCTCTTGACAACTAGGGTCCCAGTGATTGGCATCATATCTATGGTTATATTTTTTATTAAAATAAAAATATAAATTGTAGTTATACTACTTATACACTTTAGGTAATTATGTATAAACTGGGTTGGATTGATATTCCTGTCAATGTACATTGAGTATTGAGCATCTACATTGTATATACCCAGTTGACATCCTTTTGATGGTATATTATAGACCATGAAGAGGAATTTGAATATTGCACTCTTTAAAAGGAACTGTGAAGCACATGACAACGATAAATGCAAAAATCTGATTAGCAAGTAATAGAGGGAAAAGAGGGAAGAAGAGAAGGTGATGTGATGGAGAGGCACATAGTTTCAACATTATTGATGGTGTTTTATGTATTAAGTTGGGTGGTTGTTTCACAAGTGTTGGTTTTATGTGTGTGTGTGTGTGTGTGTATGTGTATATATATATATATATATTTATTTTTTTTTGGTAAGTCATAGTGTATCTGTTGTTACTCTGTGCACAGAGAAATAGACTGGTTCAGCTCATTTCCACTTTGGTTAGGAAATAACGTCTTTTCCTTTTAGGCTGCTCTGTCAGGTAGGGTGGCTCAGTCTCCAACCCTCTGCGGAGGGAAAGAGAGTGCACACTATATGCCAGGACTATTTTTGTTGCTGTTGTTGTTGTTTTGAGACAGGGTCTCACTCTGTCACCCAGGCTGGAGTGCAGTGGCACACTCATGGCTCACTGTCACTTGATCTCCTGAGCTCAGGCGATGCTCCCACCTCAGCCTCCGTAGTGTTTGTATTTTTTGTAGAGGAGGTTTCCTCATGTTTCCCAGGCTGGACTCAAACTCCTAAGCTCAAAGGATCTGCCCACCTCAGCCTCCCAAAGTGCTGGGATTACAGGCATGAGAACCACACTCAGCCAGCAGGACTGCTAAATAGCAAGTCAGAGAAGAATTCAGAAGTCTGTCTTCGAGCCCAGTGATCTCTGTGCTGGATTTGACAATCAAGTTGCCTTTCTCTACTGTTCAGAACAGCATGTTTGAATCTTTGTTTCTTATTTGGTGTAGGCAGAGCATCCTTAAATATTCAAATCAAAGAGAAGAGAGGAAGGAATGTACAGAGAACAACTAGTTTGATGCTGGAAACATAGTTTGGCATATTTCATGTCTTGAATATTTCATAATACATATTTTAAATGAGAATGTATAATATTTTTGTTAGTGATATTATACTAGCATTATTACCTTCTATCTCACCCTTGGATAAGAATATATGAACAATTCTTTTATAACATATTCTTAGAGATACTTACTTCTAAGAAGTGAATTTTTCCTTTATGTTATATGGATGCTATCCTTGGTTTGATTAATCAAGAATAACTGATAAAGAGTCTAATCCACCTAAATGATTTTTTGATATTTTAATGTTATGTGTCCTTCACTCCCAATTCAAAGTAAGGTGTACTGTAATGACGAAAGAAAAAAGACCTTCTTGCAGCCAATTGAGCTTCAAATGTCCCTTGATTGAATTTCCAAGTGGAATAGTTCATTTTAATCTGTACAAATTGGAAGCAATGAGAGGAAGAAAAATTTCCGTGAAACAACCTTAGAGGCAGGAATGAGATTCTTTTAGAATCTCAGGTCATTCAGGCCTTTGACCTGAAGATTAGCAGGGGAGATGCCCAGGGAAGCTAACAGGATCTCAACACTGCCATACTCTGCCTCTTGGAAAATAGTTATCTTTAAGTTTTGGTGCCATTTAGATTGTATCTTTTGTGCTTCTGGTCTGGACAAAGCAGAGAAGAAATAATACTGTCATGTAAAGAAGGAGATCTATGTTTGGAAAGTCAGAGACAATATTTTACTTCTCTTTGAATTTCAAGGACTAATACAGTATCTGGCAGAACACATAGAGTTATGAAATTTTACTTTGATTGTTACATATCTATATTTGATTTCAAAGCCTAGTTTTTCAATTTTAATTGGGAGTAATAAAAATAACTCCACCTTGGCTGGGTCATTTTTAGGATGAAAAGCCATTATTTTCATAAATATGCTTATTGAACTCTCAAATATTCTATAAATATAAGAGATGAAATACTGGAATACTGCATTTGTGTTTTTATTTTTCAAGTATCCCCTGATTTACCTTTAAGAAAATACAAAGCAAAGTCAATTTTGCCATCAGATTTTCTAGTCTTCAATAGAGTGAATTAAGTTATATCCACCCTCACCCCCTTAACAAAAACTCCATTAAAATCAATTAAGCTGTTTTTATTTTGGATGAAAAAAATATGTGGCCAGTCTAAGTCATCCTGTTTTATACTTTGGCTCTCATGGAAGAAAGAAAAGTTTGTTTGCCACTGTCATAAGAAAGTGTATCTGGCAGGGACACAGTCTGACCAAAGCTGTGAAGTTATGAAATAATCTGGCAAAATAGGGAAGTGGCAGTTAATTCTATTGGAAAGAAACCTACAGTTACATTTTGCAACATGGCAATAAAGGAGACTAGAAATTAAGAAGATCCCTGTGGGATCTAGTAGGAATTCTCTAGATAATGTAGGCTAAGAGATGCCAGTTTTGTGTTATGAGCTCTTTATCTGGCAGCGTGGTAGATGGAGACTAATTAAAAGACCCTGACAGTACTCCAGGTGTGTGGTGACGAAGACTTGTGCCAGGCAGTGGCTAATGGAAATAGAGAGGAGAATTTGTTTAGGAGAGAGGTGAGAGAGATTGTAGCCAGTGAGATTGTAGCTACTGATCATTCTTTTGAAGCAGGAGTAAGAACAGAAAATTCCATATAGGAAACAAAGAAAGAGGGAACATTTTGGGAGTTAAATGGAGTTCAGTTTGAACTCAAAATGATTTTGGCATAACTGTGAAGTGTATATCCCAGACAGTGGCTTCACAGTGATCTCCTTTCCTGCCTCAGATGGAGAAAATAAAGATCATTTTTTCATAGTGATCATTCTATTTTGATCTAAAAAAGGAAACTGTTTTTTTCAAGTCATCTTTTTCTAACATTTCTTCAAATCCAATGTTAATAGTGTTTTGTCCTATTTTAAGTATGAACCATTTCAAATATATTCAGGGTACTTATGTTCAGAAAATACTAATTCTGCACCATGAGACATGATATTTAGTTCCTGCTTGTACTTATTTCTCAGTTTAGAATTCCAAATACTATTACCTACTTTCTCTCTCTCTCTCTCTCTCTTTTTTTTTTGAGAAGAAGTCTTGCTCTGTTGCCCAGGCTGGAGTGCAGTGGTGCAATCTCTGCTAATGGGAACATCCGCTTCTCATGTTCCAGCGATTCTCCTGACTCAGCCTCCCAAGTAATGAAGATTACAGACATGTGCCACCAGCCCGGCTAATTTTTGTGTTACTAGTAGAAAGGGGGTTTCACCATGTTGGCCAGGCTGGTTTTGAACTCCTGACCTTAGGTGATCCACCTGCCTTGGCCTCCCAAAGAGCTGGGATTACAGGCATGAGCCAGAACGCTCAGCTGATATTACCTACTTTTGAAAATATTTCTTATTTCTTAGGATTTCTGTTTTTTACTATGAGTGTACATTTTTAAATCAAAGTCTGGGCCTAATATTAAGAGAATGGCACTATTAATTTATTTGATGTCAATATCCAGTCAAAAGAGTTTTAAAACGGAATGATCTTTGACAGAATATTAGGTTGTCAAATATACAATGGAAAGATACTTTTTATTTCTCCTTCATAATTTCTTGTTGAAAGTGGAATCCTCTTACATAAATTAATAGAATTACATAGAAGGACTGAAATATTTTTGTAGAATTTTGTGTTCTTTAGTTACATGCTCTCTGAAAACATAATTAGCTAGAGAAAAGGAAACTTGTGCTCTAAGAATGGCAGAAGTAAAGCCTGAAATGGGACAAAGGTCTCATTTAGAACCAAGCTAAAGAGATATTGTTGGGACTTCAAGCCTCCTTTTTTCCTCCTCCCCCAGAAGACTCTACCTTCATTGTTAAGGACCTGTGCTTCCTGATAAGAAGAGATATTTGCAAATACTGATCTGCAGTTGAAAGAATGTGAAACACTGTTCAAACTGAGAAGTGGGATAGAGTGGATACAGATAAACTAAGTCTTCTATCTCTTTGCTTCTTTGTTCAGAGTCTAGCTTTTCAGCATGTTTTTATAATTTGTAGAGTCAATGCTAACTTTAGTAAAAACAGTTTAGATATGAGATTATTGGAACTTAATTTTAGCATCTCATTATTCTTTGTTCTTAATAAGTTAGTCCATTGTAAACGAGCCAAGAATGGAAATTCGAGTGCTCCAATGGGAAGAAAGGCTCTCAGCATCTCTCTCTTGCTCCCAGGCTGTCTAATGAATATCAAGGTAGATTACATATAAGAAGTTTAGAATCAATGGAGCCTAAGTTGAATAGTTGATCCAGTCAAAAACTGTGATGAATGGTCATTTTAATAAGCAGAGTAGGATAGAGTAGGAAAAAAGAAGCATTGTATTTGATGTCAGGGTTTTATGTTCGAATCTTCTTGGTCTTTCTGTCACTTCCTTTCTGTGAAGTCCTTGGATGAGTAATGAAATTTTCAGAGTCTCAAATTTATCTACTCCACCTCATCTGTTACATGGATACATTACAATAAAATTTAAAATATGGACTTATTTAAAATATGGACTTATGGACTTATGCAAATAAGGTTCATACTTCCGGAAATTGAACTTGCAACTTACATGTACTGCTAATCAGGGTCCTAGGTTAGGCATGAGAAAGTGCACGAGAAATGTGAGATCAAATAGGGTTCCCTGTTTATCCTCTGTTTCTGAAAGATTTAGATTTGTAACTATGGCTTTTCTACAACATATAAATCAAAGTTGAAAGGCTTTATAGTAAGTATGTGCATTTAAGGCTAAGTATTCTTTCAAAGATGATATTTTGTTCTAAATTTACATGAAGTAGATGGCTAAAATGTTTGCTAATGATGATTCTGATATTTAGCTTTGTCTCGGTGGTCATACTCTTTGCTTAGCTTTGATCTAATATAGGATGATCTCCTAAATTGATTGTCCAATTTATTGTCCAAACAAGGACTCTTTTGGCAATAAAAGGGATAGTATACTATTAAGATTGCTGTTTGCAAAGGATAAATGCTTGAGGTGATAGATACCCCATTTACCCTGATGTGATTACTACACATTGCCTGCCTGTATCTAAGTATCTCATGTAACCTATAAATATATACACCTACTATAAACCCACAAAAATTAAAAAAAATATAGCTGTTTGGGTATAAAAGACAAATTTGGACTGATTGGAGGCAAACTGGGGCACATCAGCACCCTATTTTCAAAATCCTACCTGTGGGCCTGTGACCAGCTTGAAGTTTGGCTCAGCCTCAATGCTCCCCTAGGTATATTCTCTTTCAATAGTCAATGATTCTGTCTTAACAGCAGGTCATTATTTCCTTCTATGCTGATTAAAGAAACAAATTATGTTTCGTTTTGGCTGTGTTTTATTTTTAATTATGTAGAGGACTTTTACTTTTTCTTTCACGGGCAGCAGAAAAGAAGACAAGTAGCTAAGTTGTCTTCCTTCATATAAACATATCTAACTGATTTTTAAACATCAGAACGTAGTGCCTGTAATTGCTCTCTTTATTCTTTTTGTTGTTGTTGTTCTTTCTTCATATCTACTAATGGACTACAACTTCTAGGAGAACTGAGTGGATATTGGCAATTGCATGAATTCACATCCAACCTCAGATGCTTTTACAAGTATTCTCACATGGAGTGTCCTGTTTTTAAATAATATAAAGATAGTTTACTAGAAAGATTAAAATTTTCTTTACCTTGAGTCCCAAGAGGAGAAATCATCAAGTAACCAACAGTTTTGATCATTTTTATTTTTTACAGAACTCTATTATAAAGTAACAATGACTCCAAATAAGAGGTTAGCCTTAATAGTTAATGTTTCATAGGTGTGTGTGTATGTGTGTATGTGTCTATATATATATAATATATATATATTTAAATATATATATGTAATATATATATATTTAAAGCCTATTCATTATAGATAATAACTATAAGATATTGTCTTGCATTTTTGAATTAATTCTTCTATTTTTATTATACTTTAAGTTCTGGGATACATGTGCAGAATGTGCAGGTTTGTTACATAGGTATACACGTGCCATGGTGTTTTGCTGCACCCATCAACCCATCATCTACCTTAGGTATTTCTCCTAATGCTGTTCGTCCCATATACCCCTACCCCCAGACAGGCCCTGGTGTGTGATGTTCCCCTCCGTGTGTCCATGTGTTCTCATTGTTCAACTCCCACTTATGAATGAGAACATGCAGTGTTTGGTTTTCTGTTCCTGTATTGGTTTGCTGAGAACGATGGTTTCCAGCTTCATCCATGTCCCTGCAAAGGACATGAACTCATCCTTTTTTATGGCTGCATAATATTCCTTGGTGTATATGAGCCACATTTTCTTTATCTATTTTATCATTGATGGGCATTTGGGTAGGTTTCAAGTCTTTGCTATTGTGAATAGTGCCGCAGTAATCATACGTGTACATGTGTCTTTATAATAGAATGATTTATAATCCTTTGGGTATATACTCAGTAATGAGATTGCTAGGTCAGATGATATTTTTAGTTCTAGATCCTTGAGGAATCACCACACTGTCTTCCACAATGCCACAACTAATTTACACTTTCACCAACAGTGTAAAAGTGTTCCAGTTTCTCCACATCCTCTCCAGCATCTGTTGTCTCCTGACTTTTTAATGATCGCCATTCTAACTGGCATGAGATGGTATCTCATTGTGGTTTTTATTTGCATTTCTCTAATGACTAGTGATAATGAGCTTCTTTTCATGTGTTGGTTGGCTGCATAAATGTCTTCTTTTGAGAAGTGTCTGTTCTTCTATAAATACCATGTTATCAATTTATTCAACCTCTACACACTTCTCTCTCAGGTGTGCCCTTTCTCAGTTTTATGTAGAAGTCATTAGATTCTCCTAAACTTTTTTTTTTTAAACTCTGTTCCAAAGTTTAGTTTTACCAGAAAAAATGATCGTGTAATAGCCTGCATTGGACTCTTCCCCTCATTCTCTTGCTCTTTCATTGCTGGCCTAGTTTATGTAATCATAAAGTAACCAACAGTTTTGATCATTTTTTACTCCTTGTTTTACTTCTGGCACCCCAGGATTTTGGTGGTCTTATCACTTTCTAAGTTTTCCACATGAAACTGGCTTTGAGAGCATCCTTCTTACACTGTGCTCTGAAGATTGCCACCTTCCTCCTTTCTTCTTTTTTGATGATTTTGGCCTGGGCAGGCCCTGATGCTTCAGTCACTTTCCCTGTAGAAATTATGTAATCATAGACTCATTCATGGAAAGACTATTAGAGATTGTCGAGAGCCTAGGACCCTTCTTTTGCTGATAAGCACATGGAGAGGTTAAGTGGCTCAAATGCTTCATAGGTAGAAACTTTTTGAATAGTCTATTAATTTTTACTAAAAATAGTAATTATATTCATATCATCAAAGTAGTATTAATATGGGCTATTCATGTTGGTTATTTAGGAGATAGAAATAGCCCAATTATGTAGAATTGGATAATTGTTTTCATTACATGGGATCCATTTTATCTGTGCTCTACTATATTGTGTTAGAGTACAATAATTAATTCCTTTGATGCCTACCACATAAAACGTTAGAGGTAACTAACCCAATTTTTGGAGAACTATTCCTAAAAGTGGCTAGGGGCAATGAGTATGTCATCTTACACCATCTAGGTTTCTGTCAGAATTTAGAACTCTCCCAGCAGATGTTAGTCCAGTTCCAAATCCTTTCTTTTCATACAGATCCAAACCCTGTTCCTCAGCTTGCACTCTCCACTCTTCTTTCCTACTGTCTCTCTTGGCCATCCTTTCTCTCTGTCCCCAAGTTCACATTGGAACTCTTTTCTTCCAAGATTAACTAAAATTAATTCTGTGTCTATCAAAAACATGTCACTCTCTATATATTTATTTGCTTGAGAATATTTTAAATTGCTGCTAAA
Organism: Cacajao melanocephalus; assembly: GCA_963573385.1. Lineage (NCBI taxonomy): Eukaryota > Metazoa > Chordata > Mammalia > Primates > Pitheciidae > Cacajao > Cacajao melanocephalus. The sequence continues at coordinate 37,453 of CAUYLG010048438.1, forward strand.
TGATACTTTTGTGTTGTAACCCTCTTATTTGCAAAGGCTACATAAGATATTCTTGATTATATACTTGTATAGCCTGTAACGTGTTCTTAGAATTCTTATGCTGTGTTTATCCTCAATAATAAACTTTTATATACACATACATACACACAGATACACAGACACACACACACACACACACACACACACCCCAACTTTGCAAAGAATCTTCTGCATCACTGTAGGAAGGCTTAAAGTAATATTAAGATAACAAAAATATGCATATATTGCAAATGCAAATATAATCTCTATGATTTATTCAAATTAAAATGAAAATCTGTATATGTTGTTATGGATCTGCATTTGTCACCAGGACTTGTTTGTTAAGGTTTATAATAGTCAAGCATAGTTTGTGATTTATAGTAAAAAGCACTTGTTTAGAAAAGACATGAGATAATTTTTCACAGTTTTCAAATATCATTTATTGAACAAATACCATTGTAAGAATATTAGTGAGAATGAGAGTTCAAAATTATCACACTGTATAAGAAAAATCTCTTCCAAAAATCCAACTGTACAAAAAAATAAATCAGCTTTGCTTTTTCATATTTCCTTCTGATTTTAGTCCTTGTGCATGTGCAACTGAGCATGCTATAATATATATATGCAGTATATGATTATATATGTTATATATACACACCCATTTCTATCATTATTTCATTAGATATTACTAATTTGGGGGATTTAATTGTTAATTCATTGAACTAAAAGTCATGGAGCTTGTCACACTTGTCTTAGTTCGAATGCCATTTTACCCAATTTTTAGCACTTACGGACAATTTATTTTAACATTCTTAGCCTTAGTGTTTCTATATGTAAAATGTAGATATAACCACCTAGCTTGAAGGGTTAAATGAAAAATACATTAAGAAAATAAAACAGATTTTAAAAGAATGAAAGTAGCTGGCCCACAATGAATTTTCAATCAATATTAGTTTTCCTTCCCCTTTCTTCTGTGCCTTCCCCCAAAACTTCATAAATATAAAAAAAGTAATAGGCTTTATTTAAATAATTGTACATTTTATTTCTGTCTGTTTCATGCACATTTGCCAAATATCTTGAGGCTAGAGTTAATTGATTTTTGTAATTATGTCAAGTGAAGAGGAAAACTGCCTATGAATATATGAGTTATTTATATTCTCATTTTCAAACTCAAACAAAGAGATTTGCTATTTGTTTAACATGACACAAAACACCTAATGCATATTTTTGTTATCATTTTTAATTCTTTGCTTCAGAACTTTCATAAAATAGGAGTCTTTCCAGTTACAAATAAGCTTATAATCTTTCTACTGCTTGGAGTTATTTTAAGACATAACTCTTCTTTCATGACCATCCAACTTTATACTTATATATCCTAAAAGTCATAATCTCTTCAACTTATATTGTTTTCTGATTTTTAATGTCCATACCTCAACAATTAATTAAACTTTATTTAAAAATTTATCCACATTCTTAGGTCTACTACTCCTTTTCTAAATCTTTTAATATACACTGTACTGAAAAGTCTGTTTTCTCCCATGTTTATGTAAGATAAATCTGTACATGAAAAGTATGCTTAGATGAAAAAAGTAGGAGAGAGAAGTTACAGGGATTTAGGTAAGCGTTTAATTCTCTTGGTAGATTTACATACTGGCACTGATTTACTAACTGTTCTTTTATAAAGTTAAACTAGACCTGTCTTTCAGAATTGAGCTATTCGTGTGATTTTAATCAATAGAACTAGTTCCTAGATTTAAAACTGATTAAAGGTTAGTAAATTATTTTGAGGCATTTGAAGGCAAATCAGAACAATGTGCATAAGTACACTGAATATAAGGTCCACAATTCTAATTTAAAGGTATTTTAATGAAAAAGGACTTTAATTGTATTGTAGATTTAGAATTATTCTTACTGAAATACAGCTCAAGTACTTCTGTGATGTATAGAGGGATTATTGAACTAGTTTGCCCACCTTTGGTGCCACTATCATAAATTTAATAAATAAATACAGTTCCCTTAACACTACTTTATCTGTTCGTAAAAATACCCGGAGGGACTCTTTAGAAGATATAGAATATGTAGGAAGGATATAGTGAAAATGACTACATCCATAACCTGTAATGAAGATGATTTATTACTTGTTATTTATGCTCACGTATAAAAACCAAATAATCAGAGTAACATTTCTAACATTTAGTACTCACAACATGCCAATCATTGTTGCAAGCACTTTCTAGGCATTATCTCATTAAAGTGTAGCAATAATGTTAATAATGCTGATGTTATACCCACTTTGCAGATGAGGTAAAGGAAGTTTAACCATGCTATATAATTTGCATAACTTTACTGAGACACAGAAGATTAATAATATTGTCTGAAATCTGTGCTTATTTGTTCCCTTACTGTGTCTAGAGAATAGTTTTCACTGGGTTTGTATGTTTTCCATGCATACTCTGCATGGTAGTCCTGATGCCAATAAGAAGCCACATTCTTTCTTAGAGCCCTCTCTAATTTTCTGATCACTGTGATCCAGAGTACTCCACACCTTTCTACTACATTGCCACATTGTAGCATTTGGAAAGTCTTTGCTACCAACTGTAAATAATAATTTTTTAAAAAAGGTGAAATATTTCTTCCACTGAATGTTCATTATAAAATTCTAGTTTTTTTTGATGCTTTACAAATGGCTATAATTTTAATGTAGTTTCTGCTGCGTCACGCGATGTCCTTGATTACTCTGAAATCACTAATAGGCTCAGTGTCTATCCCTTTAAGTATCTGTTTACTTTCCTCCAGTTAGTCAGTATCAAGTACTTGAAGCTAGCATACATTTTATTTCACAGTACTCCTAGATAATTAAATATATGGTTTTTTGTTTGTTTGTTTTTGACAAGAGTCTTTCTTTGTCGCCAGGCTGGAGTGCAGCAGCGCAATCTCGGCTCACTGCAATCTCCGACTGCTGGGTTCAGGCAATTCTCCTGCCTCAGCCTTCCAAGTAGCTGGGACTACAGGCGCGTGCCACCATGCCCAGCTCATTTTTTATTTTTTAGTAGAGACAGGGTTTCACCATGTTGGCCGGGATGGTCTCGATTTCTTGACCTTGTGATCCGCCCACCTTGGCCTCCCAAAGTGCTGGAGTTACAGGCGTGAGCCACCGCGCCCTGCCAAATACGTGTTTTTAACAACATTTTTGCCTGTAATTCTAGCTTTTTTTTGCCCTCTCAATTTCTAGTCCCAAGTTAAAAAATTTCACTCAGATCCTCATTTTAGGATGGACCACTTGGTAGGGAGTAACTACACATATGTCACCTGTATTCTATGTTTTAGCTTTCTAATTGAGAGATAAGAGTGCTTAGTTAGCCATGATTTCTTGGCCTAGTGTTATGGAAATTTGCCATATCTTTACAGTAAACTAGCCCAGTCCTACATAAAACATTTGACCAATATTCATCCCTTATTGTGAAAAAATGATTAAATTTAATTATTTCACAAAAATGACATTTCAACTGTTTTAGTTTCACATTTAAAAAAATAAAATTATTAGACCATATGTTTCAATGCGTTTCTTCTTGAAATTTTGTTTTCCTCTAATCTACAAGACATTTCAAACACTGTTTGTGAACATGTATTCTTTTGCTGTTCCTCTACAAAAAGAATAGAAAGAAACTAAAAAAAATTACAATGAATAAAATAATGTATAAAGTAGGAAGCTAAGCCTATAGTGCATTATTTACAGTAACTCATTTTTATTTGGTAAGATGATGCACTCGTGTTAAGGTCATCAGGAAAGAAAAAAAAGGAAAACATAAAAGATTATTTTTACCAATATATTTTCAGTTTGCTTTTAATATATGTTAATGTATAAAGTGATAAATGCTCATTCAGTTAAAAGGGGCTATATAAGATAGAGACAGGGAGAAATGTCAAATGTCAAATAATGGCAAAAACAAATAATACACACATTCAAGAGGAAGAATGACCTTTAGAATGCCTAACAGCTGCATGTGGTCTGGGTCTCTGCTGGAACAGGATAAGGACTACGTCTTGTGCCATGTTAAATGTTCTTCTCTGCAGGAGCAACAGTGCAGGGGAAAGGTGCAAGAAAGTGACAGGTCATTTCAGCTAATGTCAGCCAGATATGTGACTTTATCACTAAGGATACCAGAGATTTACTGAATGGAACACTTCGAAGTTCAGCCAGAGTGGTTGAAAGTAAACATTCAGTAGTAATCACAGCATAATCGACTTGTGTTGATTAGGAAAATGATGACAACTTGTTTCCATTATATGTGGTTATATTCTTACTATATTTGCAGTAACCTCTGCCAGCTTCTCAAGTAATCATGCCAAGGACACTGGTATCTCTTTCACTAGAGACGATAGATTAAATTCTAAATTTACTATAGCATTAAACTTGTATTTTTCCCTGGTTTGATCTTACATTTTCTTGTTTTGAAAGGCAATTTTATGCTAATGGCCACAAAGAGCATAGTAAAATGTAACCTGAGAAAAAATCTTTGTTAGCTTTAGAAACTAAAAGCAACAGTAGTTTGTTTTAGCTTTTGTTGGGTGTTTGGAATAAATTAAAAAGCAGAAGTACCTGTAAAAAAATGAATCTTTTAGGAACGTGGTTTTCTAACTGCTGCAGTTAAGGATTAGTTAATACCTACTGGGAAGTGTTTTCTCAATATTAATTTTAGTTTTTATGTTTCCTCTTAATGTCCTTGCAAATTATTATTTGTTCATTTTTATTTTTAGCAGAAAAGAGAAGATTCGACTTGAATCTGGAATACATTATTATTTTACATTATTCTTAAATAATGTACTCTCTGGATGTCCCTAGTCTCCTGGGTAGAGTTTGCTCTGTGTGCCATGTGCCATGTGTTTGTATGTGTGTACATATACATGCTAATTTTACTTCAAAATAGTCATTTTTTCCATGTTCAGCTTTCACAATTCAAGATTATTAACCCTAAATTGTTAATGTTCCAAAAACAATAATCCCAAATGGTTAAGTATCACAAGTGGAATGGTATCAAAATTCTTAAACTTTTTTTCTGAGGTTCTGATCCTCTAGGAAGCTGATAGTACACAACTGTGCTTTCTGGCTTCTTTTAAGCCCTATCTGTTTAAACTTTGGAGTTTGTAAGAAAAGGAAAGAAAAACAAAGATGACATCTATATACTTTATTTCACTATTTGTAGCTTTCCCAGAATCATGTTGAATTGCATAAACACAATTCAATTATATTAATGTTTCTCCCTGCTTGCTCACTTTTAATACTCATTTACTTAGTGTCTGTCCTTCTGGGTCATCTGTAAGATTAAAATTGGTAGAAAAATTTATGTAATTATTGTTTCATTGTATTTAAATCTCATTTATATGCTTTATAGTGTTGTTAGGAGGCCTATATGAAAAATTTCAAAGCACAATTATATATATTAATTATTTTGATATTTAGCATGTTTTGTAGAATATCTACAAATGCCCTGGGTAAACAATGATAAATAAAATAGGCAAAACAATCAAAAGTCTTTTCTTCCTGCAGCTTGCCTCTAAAATGGAAGACAGGCAATAAAAAAGTGATGACATATGGAGGTCTATGAAGAAAAAGCAGGACCAAAAAGGTGTAGAGAGTGATGGAGGATAGGAATTTAGATTAGGGGACCAGTGACATTGTGACTGAGGAAATGACATAGAGCAGAGACTAAAACTAAGTGACTATTTAGGAATAGATTATTTTAGTGGGAAGAAAGAGTAAGGGAGAGGAGAGGAGAGAGAAAGGGAAGAGAAAGGAGAAAAAGGAACGGAGTGTGGGGAATGGAGAGAGAGAGAAAAAACATGCCAGGCATTTTGAAGAACCAGCAAGAATGTCAATGTAGCCAACAGTGAGGCAGGCAAAGGTGAGTATGGTGGATTAGTTCAAGGTAAAAAACAAAACATTATTAAATTCATTAGGGTTGACATTGCACTATGATAATGCTATAATATCATAGAGTCTCACCATGTTTAAGATGTTTAAATTTTTTAATGGGAATGTATTCTCAAGCTCCATTTTTCAGTTGAAAACCTCTCCCTGAATATTCTGGCAACATGATAGAGGATCTGCTGTTAGATATACCTTATCCACTACCTCATATCAACTTCATCTTCCACCAGGGTCCTTGTAATTTTAGGATTGCTCAGATAAAAGGAAACCCAGTTTTACAGGAAAGAACATTGCTACGTGATCCAGAACAAAGACTGGATTGTGCATGGTATTGATTTGGGTACAAGAGATAAATTTTGGGCCAGCAGTTGGGGAAATTAGGCACAAGTTCCTCTTCAGAGATAGTTTCCCCACTTGGAAAGCTCTTTGACAGCAGTAACCAGAAACCTGCAATGCTTTGTATGGCTGGTTTCAGTAGTAGTGACCTCTGTATAAGTGTGTCTCACTTTAAATTGAATGTTCACAAGGCACAGATTACAGATTACCTCTACATGTTAACTGGATCCATGATAATATTTGGGCAATATTCACAAATAAAGTTGTTAAGATTTCAAGAATTTCTCCCCTCAAGAAAGAAGAATGCTTAAATTTTTATTCATAGAGACAATAATTAGAAACATCTTATTCATTATTGTTTTTTCTGAGTCATTCCAAAAAGAATCTTCTTGTAGTTTCTATAAACAAAGTAGCCACATACAATATAAACTTAAGTTTAAATTTGACCTTATATTATTTCTTTACCATATGTATCTATGTGCATTGGATTTTCCTTCACTTATCAAAATTCATTTAAAAAGTCTTTACTGAGCAATTACTACTTTATTAAAGGCCATGTAATATTCACTGTGGAGGTGCTACATTAAATAAATTGTAGAGTTTGTCTTGTAGTTCATAGGAAATTGAGACATATAAAGAATTGTTGCAAAACACAGTTCATGCAGTTTTTTATTATTTGGGAACCATTATTCCCAAATAATGTGTCAGACTGACCTTGATTTACTTTTTAAATAAAGTTTTAAGTGGTTAAAAATATTTTAATTTTTATTAAAGTTATCACAAACTGTATATATTATTTTTAAGTAGAAAGGCAAGAGAAACTATGTGTTAACCACAAGTGCCAGTGAATAGGCAGTCTGAAATTTAGACATTACAAGTGAAATTTAGGTTTCAGCGCTTAGCCCAATCTTTCTTGCTTTGTAGTTAGCTAAGCATTGATCTCTCTCCTAGTATTTGTGTTACTCCATATGGAGAATTTGCCTCACATATTTTGCTGCTCCCATGAGGAATGGTGCTTTGCTTTTCTTTTATTGAGGATCAGCAAATATTTGTGAAATAAAAGAAAGATAGGAAAAGAGGAAGGAAGAAGGGGAATGCATACAGACACACAGTATCTACTAGTTTTTCATTTGTTATTTCTTCTAAATTCAGAAAACTGGAGTGACCTAATAGCTGATACAATTTATATAAAAAATAGTCAAATTGCTAGTGTTTGGAGAGCAGACCCTATTGAGCCAGATAATTTTTTTTTTAATTTTGGTTTACATAACACTGTAATTTTCTGCATTTTAATTTGTACAGTAGAGTTAATTCCTATTTCATTGGAGTCTTAGGCTTACTTTGAATAAGATGAGGTATATATAAATCTAACACACAATAGAGGGCAGGAACACTTGCTGCATGGTTTCCTAGCATTGTTTTCTCCTACCTGTTTCCAGTATGTCCTGATTTCACTGTGGATATCAATAGATACTGCTGTCCTAGTAGTAAAGCATATGAACTAGGCTTCATTAAATCACTCCATGTGATTCTCTTGTCAACGGTAATTGGTAAGGGGTTCACCCATGTCCTAAACTGGAAGAGTTTGAGAGTCTCAGGAGTTATACTTGAAGTTCAGAAACTTGAACAAAGGTTTCCCCATTTTCTGTGATAGTACTTTTCTCAGTCCCTTTCTGCTTCTATAGGAGAATATTATAGACTGGGAAGTTTATAAAGAAAAAAAAATATTTGGCTCATGGTTTGATGGCTGAGAGATCCACGATTGAGGGGCACCATCTTGTGAGGGCCTTCTTGAAGCATCAGCTAGTGGCAGAAGGCAGAAGGGAAATAGGGCATTCGTGAGAGAACAAGAGATTGAACTCACAGCCTCAAGCCCTTTTATAATTGGCATTAGATCACCCTGATGACCTAAACACTTCCTGTTAGACCCCAGCTCCCACCACTATTGCATTGGGGAATAAGTTTCCAACACATGCTTTCTGGGGAACACATTCAAATCATGGCATCCCTCCCCTGACCCCTCAAGTTCACATCTTTCTCAAACTGAAAAATGTATTCATTTTATCCAATAGTCCCCCAAATCGTTACCCACACTAATATCACCTTAAAAGTGCAAAGTTTAAAGTTTCATCTAAAGCAAATATGGGTGAGACTCAAGGCATGATGTATTCTGAGGAAAATTATTTTTCATTGGTGAAATTAACAATTTATGCACTTCCAAAATACAATGGTGGAATAGGCATAGGATAGACATTCCCATTCCAAAAGGGAGAAACAGGCAAGAAGAAAGGAGTAGCAATTCCCATGTGAGTCCAAAACCCAATAACAAAAACAAAATTAAGTCTTAAAGCTGTAGAATCATCTCCTTTGTCTCCATGTCCCTCATCCTGGGAAAACTGGGATGGGGTTGGGCCCTTAAGGCCTTAGGCAGTCCTGTTTCTATAGCTGACCTGGGCGCAGTCCACTCAGCAGCTCTCACAGAGGGGAGTTTTGTATCTACAACTTTACTTGGCTGGAACTGTATTCTGGGAGCTGTACAGTTCTGGGGTCTTGAAGGCAGCCCTGCTCCCACGGCTCCACTAAGCATTACCCTAGTGGAGACTCTCTGTTGTGGCTCTATCCCTGTGACAAGTCTCTACCTGGTCTTCCAGGCTCTCTGAGACATCGTTTGAAATCTGGATGAAGGCCAGCATGGCCCCATAGATCTTGCATTCTGCTCATCTGCAGAGTCAGCACCATGTGTTGCCTGTGTGTACATGGTGACACAAGCTGCAGCTGAGACCACTGGAGCCATGAATGGGGCTCAGTTGAGCCAATGTTCTGGTGGTCAAGGAACACTGCACTGGAATGTAGTAGGCAGAGTACCAAGGTGGCCAAGGACAGTGATTGCTGAGGTCCCACAGGTACCTTTCTGGAAATTTTGTCCTTAAGGTCTTAGTTTGCCTCCAAGATCTCAGAAATGCCTTTGGGGTCATTCTCCCATTATGTCGAATAGTACCTGACTCCCTTCTATTTGTACTAATCTCTTTAGCAATTGGTTGCTTGGACATCCTTTGTTTGTTCTCCTAAATAAGCCTTTTTCATCTTTACATGGCCAAACTATGAATTTTCTAAATTTGCCACTTCTGCTTCCCTTTTAAAATTATAAATTATATCTTTAAATAATTTTTCTCCATGTGCATCTTAGTATACATGGTTAAAACTAGACAAACAGCTTCTTCCATATTTTGTTTAGAAATTTATTCCACCAGATAATCCTTTTTAAAAACAATTCATTTATTTATTGAGATATGGGGTCATGGTTTGTCACTCAGACTGAAGTGCCTTGGAATCATCATAGATTAGCATCAGACTCCTGGGGTCAAGTGACCCTTCTGCCTCAGCCTCCTAAGTATCTGAGACTACAGGCACCTGCCACCACACGCAGCTAATTTTTTTTTTTCATTTTTTAGAGATGAGGTCTCACTATGTTGCCCAGGTTGGTCTCAACCTTCTGGGCCCTTGCAATTCTTCCATCTCAGCCTCCTGAGTAGCTGGGATTATAGGCAAGCTATAACCAAGCCCAGATCCCACCAGGTATCCTGGTTCACTGCTCTTAAATTCTGCCTTGCATAAAGTCCTAGGGCATGGACACAATTCCTCCACATTCGTTGCCACTTTATAACAAGGATGACTTTCACTCCAGTGTGCAATACCTTATTCCTGATTTCTGTCTGAGACCTCACTGGAACTGCCTTTGCTATCCATATGTCTACCAACATTCTGATCATGACCACCTAAGTAATCCCTAAGAATATTTAGGCCCTCCCTACAGCTCTTGTTTTCTTCTCAGCCCCTGCTGGAATTGCCCTTAATGCTCCTTTTACAGCAATCTATTTTTGCCTGCTCCTCCAAATTCTTCCTGCCTCTATCCATTGTCTAGTTCCAAAGACACTTTCGTCATTTTCAGGTATTTGTTATTGCAAGAACAGAGATTTATTTCTTATAGTTCTTCAAGCTGAGATGTTCAAGAACGTGGTGGTGATATTTGGTGAGGACTTTTGTATTGCATCATCCTATGGCAGAAGGCAGATGGTCAAGAGCACATGAGAGGAAGAGAGCAAGATGAATCTCTACTCATTTTTTTTTAAACAAGCCCACTCTGGCAGTAGTAAACCCACTCTCTTTATAATGACATTAATAACCTCAAGGTAGAGCTCTCATAACCTAATCACCTCTTAAAGGTCCCACCACTCAACACTGCTACATTGAGGTTTAAGGTTCCAACACATAAACTTTGGAATTCAAATCATGACAGTACTGTATGTGAATTAAAAACCTACACTTGCTATATCTATCTTGGCTTTCAGCCTGGCAACAAAGCCAGCATGCAGAACAGAGCTGAGCCAAGAAAATCACAGAGAAACAGCCAAATTTTGATAGTATTGTGAACCTCTGGATCAGATTGTGCCTGGAGCCTGCCCTCCCTCTAGACTTTTTATTATATGAGCCAATAATTTTCTGTTCAAAGTTGATTTATTTTTCTTATTTATTGTACATTAAGAATTTCAACAGATACAATAGGTAGTCAGTAAATCGCAGCTTCATGACCTTTTGAGCAGTTGACTACTGTATTGGAAAGGGGCACATTCCTTGTGGCTTTCATCTTGTTGTTTGAAAGAACTATGGTCTAGGAAAAATTATGTCTAAAGTTTTAATTTCAGAGTTAGCATCAAGCCACACCCTTTGCAGAGTGAGAGTGGTATATTACAAAGTTTAGCATGAAGTTGCCGTCAGCCTGAGTGTGTTGGAATCCCAGCCCTTTTAGCTACTTGCTATGTGACGTACAGTGATTTACTCAACTTATCAGAACTTGTTTTCTCCTTCAATAAAAGATCTTGGTAAGTATTTTTTTCTCGCAGATTTATTGTCAAATAAGAGAATCCGTGCAAAGCACCAAGAGATTTGCCTAGCACGGAACCAATGCTCAGTAATCATGAATCATTATTATGATTTATTTTTCTTTCAGTCTGACTTTGGGGAAAAGTTGTATTAGGAAGCTATTGAATCTCAATTATGATTTTCAGGATTAAGCAAAGAAATCACAGGAATCATGTGTTATGAGTAAGTCAATGCATTTCCCAATTGATTTGAAGTACTTTTCTTACTTATGCAATTAAAGGAAGTCTGAAGTGTACAATAAAAGGTTATTTGTATTTTAAAGGGTACACAATTACTGGGGAATATTTTCTGCCAAGTAAAAAATAATGAGATACTCAGAGAGATGGTTAAATGTCTAGACTTGAATGGTAACAAAAAGCCAAATGCCAAATTTATATATAAAAATCATCTTAGAAGTGTACTTTGAGTGATTGGTTCCAAGTTTTGGTTTCTCTGATGCCTGAAGAAGGCAATAATTTAGTAGCTTTTAAAGAGCTGTGTGGTGGTCCATGGAAGGAAGATGACTCTTTTTTACCTTATTTTATGAGAACAAAATTTATGTGTATTCACTGAAAAATTCACAAATGCAAAAAAATTAAATTGCTGCATAATTTTATTATTCAGGGATAAGAATGGCTAACATTATAATGTATGGCCTCCATTTTCATTACATACACACAAATTATATTTGTGGTGATGCCCATGTCATACAAGTACATACATATGTGCATGCATGTATACATTGATGTGTAACTAATTTAGGGTTCTGGCTTCATGTATGCTTAGTGATTCTTAGACATCATGAGGTCACTACAATCTGCATATATTTAGAATTGAAATTCTTTTCTAACCCTTTTTTCACTAACAGCTTTATTACAATGTCTGTTTTAGTGCGAGGCACCAACATCTGGCAGCTGGGAAAGCCAGATTCCTATAGAAATGGTTGACTCTCCTTTATTCTCCAACTTCCTAACCAATCAAACATGAGTCCCATTGTTTCTGCTTCCTAAATATCTGAAATCTGTCCATTCCTCCGCATCTCTGTACTATTCCCTAGCCCAAGTTCTTATCATCTCTTACTTTGGCTGCTGTAATAACCTCATAAGTTGCATATCTGTGTCCACCACTCCTGCTAACCTATTCTCCTCAGAGGAATTTGAGTAATATTTTAAAAGTAAAAATAGTATCATGTTCCTACTGTGCTTAAAATTTGTATGTTACTGTTTGAACTCCATGGGTCTTAAGATAAAACATCAAGCCTTTTACATGACTTACAAGGCTCTACATTTTTAGATCTCTACCTCTTCACCAACCATTGCTCCTCTTATCATTTGCTTTTTTAGTTTCTCAAAGGGTATGAACTTCTTCTCCTTCTTCTTCAGGACCATAGAAAGTTTTGCTTCTCATATCTAGATGACTCTTAAAACTTCATACTCATCATGCCTCACAATTCTAATGAAATGCTATTTCTTCACTGAAGTCATATTGGCTTTTCAGAGTAAGTCAAGGCTCTCTCTCTCTTTTTTTTTTCATGAATTTTGCTTATACTTCACAGCATTTACCTCCATAGAAATTAAAATGTGGTAATTCTTTGAAACTTTATATATGTCTCATGCTGCTATATCCTTCACAAAGTCAGGGACTGTATCTTACTTGTCAGAACCATATCTCCATTATTTAGCATGGATTTTGCTCCTAAGACTATATATAATCTTTTGTGCTTTTATTATATCATAAACTCTGTCTGATCTTTTCTGAAATAATGTTTTTAATTATGGATTATTGTTCCACTGTAATGATAGAAAACAGTTTATGTAACTAAGTGCCCTGTTATTGGACTTTTAAATTATTTTTGTCTACTTATTATAAATAATATTGTGATGAATTCAGGAATTCATTGAATTGAAGGCATTGTAGCTTAAGTTCTCTGGAAGCAAAGTTTGAGTTGGGGATTCTTACAGAAGCAATTTTTTGAAGAATGTGCCCAGAAGAAAACTGAAGGGAGTGAGGAAAGCAGAATAGGATAGAGGTAGAAGCTAAGTGTATTAGTCTGTTCTGACACTGCTATAAATAAACACCCAATATTAGGTAATTTATAAAGAAAAGAGGTTTAATTGAGTCACGGTTCAATTGGGGGGACCTCAGAAAACTTACAATCATGGCTGAAGGCACGTCTTCACAGGGCAACTAGAGAGAGAAGTGAGCAAGAGAGGAGCTACCAAACACTTGTAAAACCATCCGATCTTGTGAGAACTCACTCACTATCACAAGAACAGCATGGGAGGAACCACTCCCATGATCCAATCACCTCCCACCAGGTCTCTCCCTCAACACCGGGGGATTACATTGCAAGAGGAGATTTGGGTGGGAACACGAAGCCTAACCTTATCACTAGGCAAATAAATGGTTCAGAAGAAGTCTTTCCTGAGCCAGATCCCAACAAGGTCTCTGGAGTGAAAATAGCACCACAGTGGTTATTACACTTAGAAACTAAGGACCTAGGCTGTTACATCCATTATTCTTTGGCCATGAACTGTGTGCCATGAGTGTGTGACTATGTGTCTCTGTGTAAGTGCACAGGTGTCAACTTACATTACTTGGCCTGTAAGTGGGATCTAGGAGAAGCATCAACAGTATCTGGTATAAAGAACGTCTAGGGATGCTGCATGGAAGAGATCTTTCTTAAGTGTTAAGCCTTGGGACATGGTAAGATTTTGATACATACTTCAGAGGGAAAGTATGTTCTGAGGAGAAAAACAAAAACACAATAAGGAAAGTGCTGAGCACACTCTTTGGGAAAATTGAGTGGTTTGTTATAAATAAAATAGAGTTAAGTGAGGTGTATTTGGAGACAAGATAATAAAAATTAATTGTACCTATACCATAAAGTAACTTAAATTTCAAACTTTATGGAATACACATTGTGAAAAGAAAAGTTTTTCAATGGAGGAATGTTAAACAGATACATTCCATTTCTATAATTTTGACTAATTTTAAAGGTCTAAAGATCTGTAAACATAAAGATTGTATACTGACACACAGCATCTTACTTTACACTATTAATTGGGAAATGATGATAGTTTCAGTAAGCACAAAATTATATAACATTGTTTCTGGTGTTAAGACTCTTACAATATAGGAACATATAAAAAAACCTACACACATATTTGCACATATATAGTATCTCTTAGTTTTATGTGTATTAAACTCATGGTACAGGGTAGGATAGTTCTGAAACATAGCTATCTAAACATCTAAAACATTGTATCTAAAATATTCATAAAACTTATTTCTATGTTTCTAAATGCCATGAAAACAATTGAAAAGCCTTTTTTTAAGGAAATGACTTGAAAAACAGTGTAAAGAAAAGCATATTTTGTGTACATTTAGAAAATCTTAAGTGTTTATAAACATTATTGAAAATCTTAAAATATAATCTTGATTCCTAAAACATAAATGTAATATTTACTTATTCTCAATTTAATTTTTCTCATTTGTAAATGCTGTTGGACACCTCTTTATTTTATGGGAGGTGTGGCAATTGAAGTTAATGAGTTAATGTTTATAGAGGCTTTTGAGGCCTTTAGATGAAAGGTACAATATAAATCCAAAATATTAATCTTTAGGTGTGAAATACTCTAATTACTTCCCATTGCATAGGGACATTACTGGAGATTTATACCTTCCTCTAAAATACCTGGCACAATTGTTATATGAGAAAGCATAATTTTAGGTGAACCATTATAATTCTGTAGTCATTACCATGTATCAAAAAATAGTTAAAGTATATGTGTTATATTTATATATTCAGCACCTTCATATTTCCCATTATTCATTTATTGATATAAAAACATTAAGATGACTTGGAAACTGATCCATTATGCTGTTCTATGTATGTTGTTGCCAGACTCTTTTTTATATACAGGAATAAGGGGAAAATGGGAAGATTTTTAAGAAGAAGTTGAGAGAGCAGCTATTGTATTCCATATATTGGTTTTAACACCAGACCAATTAGATATTTATTACCCTATGATAGCAAAGGAAGAAAATTCGTCATTGTAGTAGTATTCTTATATTTAAGTAATGAAAGTGTTACAATTTATTCACTATATATATTTACCAGGCATGGAGCTTATCATATTTCATACATTATTATGATCCTCATAATAGCCCTATAAAATAGAGATGGTACTGTGGAATTTAGACATGAGCAAAGGAGGCAAAAAACAGGTAATTAATTAGCTGAAGGTCACAGAAGATTTAAACTCAGGCAATGTAGAATCCTGAGTTTTTTCTTTAACCCCTGTAGTATACTAGTTTCCCCAAATGCTACCTTTCTGTTATTCTGCTTATTTCTCTGTTATGGATCCTAATGAATCTAGACTACACAAGATAATTTTAATAACAAAATAAAACTTGAAGGAGTTCTCACTAGAAGCAGAGGTCTCCTTTGCCACGTTATTCTACATGAGCTGCTTATCTGGTTTCTTGCCAAACCAATATGCATAAACACTGAAACTGCAGAAAGAAGAATCCAAATCATTAAGCTTGTTTTTGTTAGACTCACATTGAAAACACATAGCGGAGCTCAGTAAGTGTAAACTGAGTTTAAGAATGGTTGTGGCATTTTCTTGAAAACTGGAAAAAAATTGTTGTATATGTGTTCCCCACAAGGTAGACCAAAAAAATCCCTTTGAAGGAGCTTTTAAAATAAACAGTAAAAATAATATATTATTTAAGATAATTAAAAAATAAAGGTACTACTTGTGAAAATTTGGAGAAATTATGATTCTAGTTTAAAAATGGTATCTCCTTTCTCCTTTCTTTCTATTTCTCCTTCCCACTTCCCCCATCCTCTCTCATATACTTGCAGAATCACATTCACCATTAATTTAAATAAAATTTCTGAAACCGAAAACGAGGTCCTATTCTTGATCCGTCCAGTCTATTTGCCACATTTCCCACATGAATTCCCCAAAGTAAATTTATATAATCTTATTTAGAGCATCTCAGAGACTCCGTCAACATTCAACTCTGATCTTTGTGCACAAAGCCCTTCTTAATTTGGCACTTGCTTAATTCCACATTCATCTCCTGCCAGTCTCAGATGTGCTTCCTGATCTTTGGCTTTCCCTGTAGAAATGATACCTGCTTGTTTGTGGCTTGGTGCCTTTCACCGTTGTTCTCTCTAACTGGAATTCTACCTGATGAGTACCTACTCATTGGTCAAAATTCAATATCAAGAGACAAAAGATGCTGGAGAGGATGTGGAGAAATAGGAATGCTTTTACATTGTTGGTGGGAGTGTAAATTAGTTGTGGCATTGTGGAAGACAGTGTGGAATTCCTTAAGGATCTAGAACTAGAAGTACAATTTGACCCAGCAATCCCATTACTGGGTGTATACCCAAAGGATTATAAATCATTCTATTATAAAGACACATGCACACGTATGTTTATTGTGGCACTGTTCACAATAGCAAAGACTTGGAACCCACCCAAATGCCCATCAATGATAGACTGGATAAAGAAAATGTGGCACATAACACCATGGAATACTATGCAGCCGTAAAAAAGAATGAGTTCATATCCTTTGCAGGGATATGGATGAAGCTGGAAACTATCATTCTCAGCAAGCTGACACAAGAACAGAAAACCAAATACCACATATTCTCACTGATAAGTAGGTGTTGAACAATGAGAACACACTGACACAGAGAGGGGAACATCATACACTGAGGCCTGGGGGGTGGGGGGCTGGGGGAGGAATAGCAGGGGGTCGGGGGATTGCTGTGGGATAGCATTAGGAGAAATACCTAATGTAGATGACGGGGCGATGGATGCAACAAACCACCACCATGGTGCATGTATACCTATGTAACAAACCTGCATAATCTGCACATGTACCCCAGAACTTAAAATATAGCAAATACATTTTAAAAAATAGCTAAATAAAGTGAATTAGAATGATCTCCCCCACCAAAAAAAAAAGAAAAAAAGAAAAAAGAGAGAAAGGAAGAAAGAGAGAGAGAGAAAGAGAAAGAAAGAGAGAAAGAAAGGAAGGAAGGAAGAAAGGAAAGAAAGGAAAGAAAGAAAGGAAGGAAGGAAGAAGGAAGAAAGAAAAGAAAAGATAGAAAGGAAAGAAAGAAAAAGAAAAAAAGAAAAAAGAAAGAAAAGAAAAGAAAAGAAAAGAAAAGAGTCCTCTGGGAAGTGTTCCTGACTTTCTCCGAAAAGAAAGTTGATTTCCCTGTCTAGATGCTTGTATAGCACTCTGCATTTATTATATTGAATTATGATCTTTAGTCTGCATATTGCATTGCAATTACTTATTTACCACCACATTTATTATCAACCTATTAATACCTGTGCCTCTGGCTTATTGATCTTGCTTACCTGACTGGTATAGTGCAGAGTAATGTACAGAAGGTTAAAAAGAGAACTTCTCTTTTTCTGAGGCCATAAAGCAGAAAACAATATGGGTCAAGTATTTTTACATTTTAGACTGTCTATAAGAACTTTTAAAGGGGGTTCTTAAACCATTTCTCAAGTTTTGTGGCAAGCAAATATTAGCTAAGTAAATGAGTTAACTTCTAATACAATATTGCTTCAGTATTATATACAAAAGGGCAGTATATAGTATATAAAATATATGGTGTGTATACTATACAGTGTATAGTATACAGTATATAGTATATATAAAAGGGCAGTAAGCTGCTGCCCTTTTACTTTTCTTTATTTAATATATATGGTTTATATATTTGATGGTGTTAATTTTTCAAATCAGGTTAGAAAGGCTTATTAGTCTGCTAGCACACTTCAATTTCACACCTTTCTTACTTCTGTCACTGTCGTGTTATATTGCTATTGAAAATAAGCCCTGGATGGTCCAATGTGTTCTACCTACTGTGTATCACTTGCTAGTTTAGATTCCTACATAGCAAGAGATGACAGTTCTCCACTGACTTTCTACGGCTTTAAGAATTTTGTTTTTAAGTTTATATTCGTATATTCAGGTATTTCACTGAAAAATGATGCCATTAAAGTCTAGAACTGCTTCTACCCCCATCCGCAGCCTACATTGCAACCCAGATTCCCCAAAGCCACCCATAACCTCACTATGACTGATGTTTCTTTCAGCAACTTGCAGATCTTGTAGACTGTTAGATCTCAGTCTGGACCACATTATTTAGGGAGATTTTAAAACTTTAATTCCATAGATTATGACAGTGTTCGACTTTAAAGGTCATCAGGAACAGTCCTGTACTCTGAGAAGGATTCCTGGCCCTGTAAAATTTCCCCACCTTTTTCCTAAGGGTCACTTTTATATACCAAGGAGTTATGGGAGGGACATTTTTCTAGGACTCTCAGAGGTCCAGTTATACCCTTCTGCCAATGCAGTAGGTGCTTACCCAGCTATATTTGCACAAAGCAGGGAGTACTATATTATGGTGACTTTCCAGATTTACCTAGAGATACATGCAGTTGAAAGAATCTTCATAAAAATTTTGAGTTACATCCCATTAGTAGAAACTTTATTTAAGGCTGGGTGCGATGGCTCATGCCTGTAATCCCAACACTTTGGGAGGCCAAGGCAAACGGATCACTTGAGGTCAGGAGTTCAAGACAAGACTGGCCAACATGGTGAAATCCTATCTGTACTAAAAGTACAAAAAAAAAAAATATTAGCCGGGTGTGGTGGTGGGTGCCTGTAATCCCAGACACTCTGGAGGCTGAGGCAGGAGAATAGCTTGAACCCAGGAGGTGGAGGTTGCAGTAAGCCGAGATTGCACCACTGCACTCCATCCTGGGTGACAGAGGGAGACTTTGTCTAAATAAACAAAACAATACAAAACAAAAAAATACTTTATTTAAAAGCAAAAGAAATTTTTTTCACCAAATACATAATTGACAATATGTAGAAGTATTTATTTCAAAATTCAGCAAATGCTGTCTGTCATTTTGTGTGGTAAAAGAAAAGTATAAGGATTTAGTTCAAAGAAGTAATTGATTCTTTCTGAATGTCAAATAAGAGCCATACAGATTTATCATCACATTTCTTACAAGCAGATAAACACTTGAGAATCAACTTTCATCTGTTAGACTCCTATGGATAAATAAGTATTTGGGGTATTTAAAAAATTTATGTTGATATAGCATCTTGAAGGATAACAAAATTGTCATTCATTGTACCTTGCTGAATAATTTTTAAATTGAGAAATAACAAACTTATTGAATATTTTATTCATTCATTCAAAAAATATTTATTATTGTTCTGCTGTGCTGGGCACTGATAATTCAGGAATGACTAAATATTCCAAGTTGCTATGCTCAGGGAAGTTACAATCTACTTGGAGAGACAAAAAAAAATACAATAAAAATGTAAATATATATGTTTGTATATATATTTATACACATAGATATGTGTATGTGTGTGTATAAACATATAGATGTGTGTATATGTGTGTATATGTATATACATATGTGTGTGTATATATACATATACATATGTGTGTGTGTATATGTATATATGTATACACATATGTGTGTATATATACATATACATGTGTGTGTATATATATGTATATATGTATACACATATGTGTGTGTATATATGTATACATATATGTATATATTTATATACATATATACACACACACATATACACACATCTATGTGTTTATACATACATAAATGTATGTGTGTATATATAAATATGTATATGTCAGTATCATCAAGAGACTTAACATACAGTTGGGGAAAAATAACTTATATGTTAAATAAAATTCAACAGTTAAATAATGCACAGAAACATAAAATAATAATTAAAAATCCCAAGAGAGAATGGATTTTGGTATATTTGTTTAAATATTGAAACTATATGTGATCACTCAAGCTTGAAAGGCTTATTGAAGGAAAGGAGACTTGAACCTGAAAAGCTATATATTTAGAGAAGTCAGTGATCTCACCAATGGCTCTTTTGAGTTACAGCGTTTAGAAGCAACAGTCTTACATTAGTACACTGGAATGTTTAGGAAGATTTACTCATAATCTATACATATCAATAGAAGGGTCTTCTTCAAAGGAAATTCATTAAACAAAATCTAATACATCAACTAAGATTCAGTTGTGAGTGTTCATTCATAGATTTCTTGCCTAAACAACAATTTTGATGGAGGGAATTTTCAGTAACAAGATAAAGTAAGTATATTGATTGTTACTGTGAAGAAAAGCATACAGATTTTCAGGCAATCTGTTCATTGATAGATGTCTTAATAATCTTGTAAACTGGCAGCTGCTTCCCAATATCCTAATATTACTGATTGTGCTGTATTCTATTCGTCCCAAACTATATCCTAGGAATGAGTTGACCATCTATGAAAAGGTAAGGATCTCTGTCCCTGTGTGTTCACTGTGTATACCAGGAATGAATGGACAAATGTGTCAAAGTGTAATAGGCATTTAGTGAACATATTTGTTAAGTAAATGAAATACAAAATATTAACTGAAAGATATAAACTGAAACATAATAAACTGAGTATTCCCTGTAATAATAGAGAAATTTGACATATTTCCATATAATAATGCAAAAGTAAATTCAATTGATCATCATTGTTTATTCCTGTTTATTATATTCTCAATTTTTTTCTTCTGCTTATGTACTGGATTTTCTTTGTAAATTTAACTTTTTCGTAAAACTTTGGTTTTGTTCTCTGTATGTTTTTTGCATGGTGGGTGATGTTACTAACTGAATAAGAAGAGCTCAAATCAAATCAACATCTACAGGTTTGTATTTATATACGTGTCTAATATTATTATATGTGTAATATTCACTATATATGCTATTATTATAGATGCTATATATATGTACACACACACTATACACATTATAAATGTATTTACACACTCTGTATTTACAATTAACCCTTGAGCAATGTGGGGATTGTGGTACAGTCAAAAATCCTCATATAACTTTTGACTTCCCAGAAACAACTACTAATAGCCTATTGTAGACTGGAAGCCTTACTAATAGCAAAAACAGTTGACTAACATGTTTTATATATGCATTTTTCTGAGACTGTTTTGCTCTTGTTGCTCAGGCTGGAGTGAAATGGCACGATCTTAGCTCAGTGCAACCTCTGCCTCCCGAGTTCAAGCGATTCTCCTGCCTCAGCCTCCCAAGTAGCTGGGATTACAGGCACTTGCCAGCAAACATGGCTAATTTTATATTTTTATTAGAGACAGCGTTTAACCATGTTGGCAAGGCTGGTCTTGAACTCCAGACCTCCGATGATCCACCCACCTCGGTTTCCCAAAGTGCTGGGATTACAGGTATGAGCCAGAGTGCCAGGCTATATATGTATTATATACTGCTTTCTTACAATAAAGTAAACCAAAGAAATTGTAAGGAAGAAAAAGTCTATTTTCTACTCATTAAACAGAAATAGATCATCATAAACATCTTCCTCCTTGTCTTCACATTGAATAGATAGAGGAAAAAGAGAAAGAGGAGTTGGTCTTGCTGTCTCAGAGGTGGCAGAGGTATAAGAAAATCTGTATACAAGTGGATCTGTGCAGTTCAAAGCTGTATTGTTCAAGGGTCAACTTATAACATAATAATTATAGTATAATAGAATATAATAAGATATACAAATTTTTTAATGCTAAAATAAAACCAGGCAACTGAGCTGCTTTGAGACTGCATTTTCTATAGGAATGCCATTAGGGTTTCTTTAAGCACACCTGTTCCCCTTCCTCAATTTTTCAATAAAAAATGCATTACTTACCCATTATTTGTAAATAAAAGTATTTTGAGTATAACATTAATTGAGGACTACTGTAAAAGGAATTAGAAATTCTTGACTAACCACTTTCTTCCCTATGAGTTTTATGTGTATTGCATTTTTATATTTCCGTTTATTACATAACATTTTTAAGATTCTTGGTTTCTATTCAAGTTATCTTTTGCTGTAAAACATCTTTCTCATTACAAACTTAGTGGCTCAAAACAAGAACATTTATTTTGCTCAGGAATTTGTGATTTGGGCAGAGCTCTACAGGGACGACTCTTCCTTGCTTCCCTCTGATTCGAGTGGCATAGCTCAAAGGCTACAGGCTAGAATTTTCTGACAGCTTGCTCATTGGTGGTGAATGCTTGGGTCAGTTGGAACCTCATCAGGGCTGGGGCTAGAGTACCTACCCGTGACTTTTCCATAATTCCACATAGTGTATTATCTGAGTTCCTAGGTGAAGTCCCAAAGAGATAGAGGGAAGTTTTATTGCCCCTGAAGTCACATAGCCTTCCTTCTGCTATCTTCTGTTTTTATTAGAAGCAAGTCACTAAGGCTGGCCTTCATTGAGATGTAGTGAGTTAGACGCCACCTTTAAAAAAATTATCTCAATAGTTTGGGGGTCAAGGCAGTTTTTATTTGTATGGATAGGTTCTTTAGCAGTGATTTCTGAGATATTTTAGTGCACTTGTCACCCAAGTAGTTTACACTGTACCCAATATGTAGCCATTTATCCCTCACCCTCCTTTCGGCTTTCTCCCCTGAGTCCCACAGTCTATTATATTATTATTATGTATTTACAACCTTGTAGCTTAGCTCCCATATATAGGGAAGAACAGGTGATATTTGGTTTTCCATATCTGAGTTACTTCACTTAGAGTAATGGCCTCCAGCTCTATCCAAGTTCCTGCAAAAGACATTATTTCATTCTATTTTATGGCTGAGTAGTATTCCATAGAGTATATATACCATGCTTTTTTATCCAGTCATTGGTTGATGGGCACTTAGATTGCTTTCGTGTCTTTTCAATTGTGAGTTGTGCTGCTATAAACATGTGTGTGCATTCATCTTCTTTATATAATGACTTCTTTCCCTTTGGGTAGATACCCAGTAGTTGGATTGCTAGAGGGAATGGTAGTTCTACTTGGAATCTTCATATGGTTTTCCATAGTGGTTGTTCTAATTTACATTTCTACCAGAAGTGTAAAAGTGTATATACAACCTTTAATGGTCAAATATTGCAGAAAATTCATCTCAGCTTTCTACATCATAAATGATATAATGGTAAAGACAATTTTGAAATTTCACAGAGAATTTAAAAAAATTATCTTTAACAAATTCCTGTTATTCTGAGTTTCTGGATAGCTTCAGCTTATTTAAAGATGGGAAAAGCCCCCAATACTTTTTTGACCATCACACAAACTATCTTGAGGTCTCTTGTAAATTAAAACACAAAGCCCTTGAAATGAAGCACAGTTAACCTTCTCCTTTTGGTTCCTTAATTAACCCCGTATTCAGCATATTTAATCAACAATATTTTTAGTATACAAATGATATAATAGTGACTTATCAAAAGTATTGTTAGTAATTTGCAGGTAATAGAGTAAATTTATATTTTCAGGTACCTCACTTTACTTCTTGGGGAAGATGGAATTTAAGTCTAAAAGCATAATCTGAACAAACAAGAAGCACCACTACTGACTGGGAAACTATTTACTTTAGTGCTACCTTATCTGCTCTTAGCTATAAGCCATGTCAGCCCCTCACTGGTTTTCCTCCCTAAGTGACATCAGCAGCAGGGGCAGTTGTTGCCTTATTGATTTAAATCCTTCTGAGATCAAGTCAGAGGAGGAGAGGTCTTATTTCCATTGCTTTGTCTTCTTTATCTTGTGTAGGGACACAAGTCTGAGAAATCAAAATTATATTCTGTTGTTACTAACAAGGCTTACAACAGTATATTTAGTTCATGGTATACTTTGAAGTCATATTTTATTTTCTGAACTTTTTTTTGTTTTGCTTTGTTTGCAACAGGGTCTTGCTCTGTTGCCCGGGCTGGAGTGCTGTGGTGCAATCTCGGCTCACTGCAGCCTTGACTTGCCAGGATCAAATGCTCTTCCTGCCTCAGCCCCCTGAGTAGCTGGAACTACAAGCACACGCCACCATGCCTGGCTAATTTTTATATTTTTCTGTGGAAATGGGCCCTCACTATGTTGCCCAGCTGGTCTCAAACTGGAACTCAAATCATCTGCCTGCCTTGTCCTCCAAAAGTGCTGGAATTACAGGCATGAGCCACCATGCCCGGCCTATTTCATGAACTTTAAATACAATATCAGGGAGAAAATCAACAGTATTTTGCAGTAAAAGTTTGAATATTCACCTAAACATTTGTACTCTTTTCCCATTCTATTAGAATAGTTAATAAAATCAGAATATAAAAATTTCTTATGCAGTTAAAAAGTTCATAGTCAGTTAAAGGAGTTACCTTCTTTTGTGTAAATATTAAATATTTTCTTACAGAAAGTAATTTAATGATTAAAAGTTTTTTACTTCCAATTATTTTAGTTGCAAGCGATATGTATTCATGTATGTATCTGTCTATCATTATGCATCTATCTATCTATCTCATCATCTTTTGATACTTCTCCTAGGCTGAATGTTTCACATTTTTCTCTTATTCTAGAAAAGATTTTCTGCTCTCCTGCTCATATGGGGAAAATGACCACTGCCAACAGCTTCAAGTTTATTTCTCTCTTATTCCAGAAGGCTGGCAGATTGAGATTAGAATCTCTCATCCAATTTTAGTTTCTGAGGAACAACTGATTTGCCAAGCTGGTGTCAGCTTTTTAGCCCTGAACCAAAAAGTTGTGGCCAAGAAATGATGAGTTCACTTTAAATAAATAAATGACTAGAAATAAGATTCAGTATTAGGATAGGCCAGTGTGGAATAGAGATAATTATTCCCTGAAAATAAAAAGTATGTGTGAGATTATGTACATGAAATTGTGTGCATGTTTGTGCGTGTGTAGATATGCTTCCATATTGTGGTATGGCAGTGGTGGCTGTTTGCTATTGAGATAAAATAAACAAAATGTGTCCATTTTGTGATGTTGCATATATGCCTAATCAATATTTCATGGATGAGACCATTTACTTCTCTGGTTGATTAAAGTACAGAAAGTATAATGAATAATACTTGGCTTGAAGATCCAGCTATACTTAGAATAGTTTGAAAGAACCAGTACTCAAATGAATACAGACCTTTATTTTTGATATAGGATTATATTATATATTTGCCAATAATGCAGAATATTGTTTGTTAATAATAGTATTGAGATCTAAAACCATTTATATTATACTATGTGCTCAGAAATTACATAGGATAAAATATTACTATAACCTACAGGAAGGCAAAATTGAGGGATAGTTCTTATAAATAAGAGGTTTAAGCTTGTGAGTTTTTCTGTTCTTTGAGATGATTTATGAAAATAAATACCTTTCATATATTAGTATGAGTAAAAGTTAAATTACATTTTATGAAATAAACTAATAATCTCTGAAAATAGCAGCAGCTTTATGAAATAAGTAATAGCAGACTTTAATTGTTTTCTTGAAATGGATTATTAGCCCTGTTGCCAAGGCTGGATTACAGTGGCATGATCATAGTTCACTGCAACCTCTTAATTCTTGGGCTCAACTGAATCTCCTTCCTCAGCCTCCCAAATAGTTGGGAACATAGGCATGTGCCACCGTGCCTGGATATTTTTTTACTTTTTAAATTTTTAGTGGAGATGAGGTCTCACTGTATTGGTCATGTGGGTCTCAAACTCCTTGGCTCAAGTGATCCTCCCTCCTTGGTCTCCCAAAGTGCTGGGATTAGTTATGAGCCACCGTGCCTTGCCAGACTTTAATATTTTTAGGCGAGTGCTTCTAGTTCTTAAAGTTTCAACATTATAGATTTTATATTTCCAGGCATTTCACATTAATACTTTTCAGTTATAATGATTTTCAAATTATTTCCTCGACAGGAATGCAGAATTAGTATTCATTTCACCGAAGGAACAATGGTGTGATAACAGAAGTATTCACTGTTAGGGAAAAAAGTTGAAACAGAGTTCTTGAGGCGTGTTTGAATTTATGCAGTTAAGTTATATTTATTTCAGAAAGATTAAAGAGGTAGTTTCTGCTTTCTTGTAATTAAATCAGTGCTCCATACCTATTGGAATAGGTGTAAATAAAAGAGATCAGGTTGTAGAAATACAAGGTGTGATAATTACAGTTCATTCATAATGCATTTCAAAGGAAAGCATTCAAAATGCTTTACTAGTTGTAGAAGCATATTTTAAGAAAGTTTCAGGTATTAAGACATGGTTTATAAGATCTTGCATTCAAACACAGAACTTTTCCATGCCCTAAGCAAGGTACAGATAACAACCAAACGTTATCTAATTTAAATTAAGTAAACAAACTCTGTGTAATTATAGTAGAAAGAAATTTAAAGCAGAGGGTACATAACAAAGAGATTGAAGATGCTAATTACAATATTAATTAGAACCTTTGTTGGCCTTATATTGGTGGACTTAGGAGAGTACTCTAAAAATGCAATGTGTGTTAATTGAACATTTGGGAAACTACCAATAATAGAGTACTTTTTTTCTTTTGAGTGCCTAGGATTAACTGTAATGGGAGGATGGAGAGGTTTTATTAACGACCACCATTGGTTAGCTGGCTAGTAAGATTCTTGATAAAGAAATGTTATTATTCTTGGTTTTTTGAACTACAAGTCAAGATTTAATCTGAAGCATATTTCAAAAAAATTAATGTTAAACAATTTGAAAATGTGAAACATGGAAAATAACACAATTATACGTTTATAAAAGACAGGGTAGTTTTAATGACTTCCTAAGCAGAATGGACCAAAAATGACTAAGAGTGTGTCTAATTCTATACTATGGCAAAATAGTTGACTTGCCCATTTTAATGAGTATGCACATGATCATTTGTCAAGTTAATAATGCCAATTATCTCAGAGATGTCAGTCCATTATTAACCTGTGACAGATATGTAGCTATACATATTGGTAAACAATAAAGTGTGCAAAGGAGAAATTACCTAAAATAATATATAAACAACAGTAAAGGGGAGATGATTGATATTTTTTATATCAAAATTTTACTTTTATTTAAAATATATTTTATTTTAAAAATAAAATGAAATTTGAATTATTTTGTAATAAGTATAATAAATAAATATATGAAGAATATATTTTCAGACATTATTTTGAGAAATTTATCATTTCATCTATTATTAAAGATTTTAATTAGTGAAATACTTTTTAAAAAGATGGTATTTTAATATTTATTTTTTATTCCTATAAGAAATATAATTGAAGATATTTGGAATAATCTTCAGGGGAAAACATTTTTAATTTTTTCTTACAAAGTAAAACACAGATAATGAAAGGCAAACATGCAAAATGAAATAGTTTCAAAATTTATTGTAAGCCAAAGACTTCCATAACCACACCAAGGTAAATAAATAGAATTTTATCAGCAACCCTGTAAGTCCCTCCACCTGCTTCTATCCCAATCACAAATTTCTCTCTTTTGAAAAAGTACCATTCTCTCTCTTTTTTTATGGTTCTACCATATGCATTTTTGGAAGGCATATGACCATTACATATTACAATCTATTCTAATTTTCATTTTCTTTTAGTTCTATAAGTGACCATAAGGTCAATGCTCACAAACTTTTCATTTTTCTGTGTCCTGTTACTCATTTTTATTGTCTGAATGTCAGTTGTGTTGAAGTCATTTTTTTTTAGTATTATGCATGTATTAACTCATTTTTTTCATGGCATAAAGCATTAGTGCTGAAAGGTCTAGTCATATTTTCTATTCATAATCTGCTATTCTTTCCTTATAACTATCTTGCTGTTACCACAACATATGCCCAAAGGATGTATTGTTATTCTTTAATATCCACTACTCTCTCTCTTTCTTTATAAAAGAATTTAAATTGATAATGGTCATTCTGGATACTTATTTCAGATATATGGTGTGCTCTTCAATGTATAATTACACATCCTTTTTATTACTTCAGAAAAGATTACCTGAATTATAATTTTAAACACTTGTTTTGGCCCCTTACTTTCATTTTAGTCTCCAAATTCACTTTATATATATATATTGAATCTTGCTTTCCTATCTTCAATATTTGCCTATTTTGAATCACTTACTTTTTATTTCTTTGTTGATGTTTAAAGTTGTCTTCCTTTTCCTCTTCTGTTTTTCTTAAAGCACAGTATGTTGTGATAAAAATTAAATTTTTTAAATAGCTTTATTGAGATATAATTTCCATACCATGTAACTCACTCATTTAAAATGTATAATGCAATGGTTTTTAGTATATTCATAGAGTTGTGTAACCATTACTTACAAGTTTAGACCATTTACTCACCCAAAAGGAACTCTTTACTTACAAGTGATCACTACAATTTTCCCCAAATGCTCCAAGCCTTAGGAAACCATTAATCAACTTTCTATCTCAATAAATTGCCTATTCTGGATGTTTCATGTAAATTGAATCATATAGTAAGTGGTCTTTTTTGACTGGCTTCTTTTACTTAGCAAAGTATTTTCAAAGTTCATCCATTATGTAGCATGTATTATCAGTATCATACTTTTTTCTGGCCATATAATAATCTGTCATATGGATATACCACATTTTGTTATCCATTCACCAGTTGACGAAAATTTGGGTTGTTTCCACTCTTTGGCTATCGTGATTAATGTTGCTATTGCTATTTGTATACAAAAGTTTTTGTGTGGACATATGTTTTAATTTCTCTTAGGTATACACCAAGGAGTAGAATTTCTGGCTTATATGATAACTCAATTTTTAACATTTTGAGGAAATGCCAAAGTCTTTTCCAAAACAGCTGTACCATATTTCTGTAAGTAATGTAGGAATGCTTCAATTTCTCCATATTCTCAAGAAAACTTGATATTACAGTTCTTTTAAAACTATTTTATTTGAATTGGTATGTAATAATTGCACATATTAATGGGGTAGAGGCTGATATTTTGATATATGTATGCAATGTATAATGAGCAGATCTGGGTAATTAGCATATTCATCACCTCAAATGTTTATCATTTGTTTGTGTTGGGATCATTCAACATTCTCTCTTCTAGCTACTTGAAAATATATAACAAATTATTCTTAACTATAGCCACCGTACAGTGCTATGAAACTCTAGAACTTTTTCTTCCTATTTAGCTGTAATTTTGTAGCCATTAACCAACCTCTATCTTCTCTTCCCTCCCATTTACTATTTCCAGCCTCTAGTAAACCACAGTTCTATTCCCTACTTCTGTGTCCTCAAGTATTTTGGCCTCCACATATGAATAAGATTATGCAGTATTTATCTTTCAGTGCTTGATGTATTTCATTAACATCATGTCCTCCAGGCTCATCTATGTTGCTGCAGATGACATGATTTCCTTTTTTAATGGCTCAATATTATTCTAATGTGTGTGTATATACCACATTTTCTTATCCGTTCATCTGTTCATGGACGCTTAGGGTGATTCCATCTCTTGGCTGTTTTAAATAGTGATACAATAAATATGGAGTGCAGATATCATTTCAATAAACTTATTTCCTTTCCTTTAGATAAATAACCAGTAGTGGGATTGCCAGATCATATGGTAGCTTATATTTAGATCTATGAGGAACCTCCACACTGTTTTCCATACTGGGTGCACTAATTCCCATCAAGAGTGTATTAGATTTCCCTTTTCTCCACATCCTTGCCAGCATTTATTTTTTGTTTTTTGATAATAGCCATTCTAACTGGGATGACATTATATGGCATTCTGGTTTTGATTTGCATTACTCTGATGATTAGCGATGAGTATTTGTTTTTTAATTTACCTGTTGGCTATTTGTATGTATTCTTTTAGAAATGTCTGTTCAGATTCCAAATGTTTAATTGAATTATTTGATTATTATCATTATATTTTTTGCTATTTAGTTGTTTGAGCTCCTTGTATATTTTGGATTTAATCTCTTGTCAGATGAATAGTTTGTAAATATTTTTCCCATTCTGCAGGTGGTCCCTTTATTGATTATTTCCTTTTCTAAGCAGAAGCTTTTTAGTTTTATCTAATCCCATCAGTCAATTTTTGCTTTTATTCGCAACACATGTTATTTTCTGCTTTTTGTTTTTGTTGTTTCATTATACTAATCCACTTAGGTGTGAAGTGGCATTTCAAGTGGCTTTAATTTGCATTTCCCTAATAACTAATGATGCTGAACATCCATTCATGTACTTATTGGTCATTTATAGATTTATTTGGATAAATGTCTACCTATGTCTTTTGCCCATACTTTAATTGGGTTGTTTGAATTTGTTGTTGTCTATTCTGGATGGTAAATGCTTTTGCTTTTGACAGATTGATTATCAAATGTCTTGGTTTTGATTTCTTCAAGTTTGTTCTAGTAGGAGTTTTTCAGGTTTCTGAATGCTTTTGTATTTTCCATCAAATTTGAGTTTTGGCTAAAGCTGTTTGCTGTATTTCTTTAAATATTACACATTTCTCTTTCTCTCTCTTTCTTCTCCTTCTTATACTCCAAGTAATCTATATGTTTGTAAGTATGGGCTTTCCTATGGTTTCCTTAAGCTATTAGTTTACTTTTCCTTTCTGCTCCTCAGGCATGGTAATTCAAATTAACTTATCTTCAAGTTCACTAACTCTTTTGCCTGCTCAAATCTGCTTTCTTACACTTTCATCTCCAGGATTTCTTTTTGGTTCATTTTTGTAATTTTTATCTCTTTACTTTTAGTTTCGTTTTGTTCATCCATAATTTCCTGATTCTTTTTATTTTTTCATCCACGTTTCTCATTTTTCAATTTAATTAAAGACAGTTGTTTTAAAGTCTTTGTCTGGTTATTCCAATGTTTGGGCTTCTTTAGTATGATTTCTGTCTATTTACTTTCTTCCTTTGAATGGCTGTGCTTTCCTATTTTTGTACACTATGTGATTATTTTTGTTGAAAAATGGACATTTAAATATTAAAATGTGGTAACTGTGGAGATTAAATTCTCCTTCCACAGGGTTTTGTTGTTATTTTTGTTTTTGGAGTCTCTAATAATTCCTTTGTCTAGTGACTTTTCCAAACTATTTTTCAGAAACTGTATTTCTTGTCTTGTGCACCTCCTTGAAGTCTCTGTTCCTTAACTTGCGTTTAAATAGAAGTTTTCTTGAACACTAGTAACTAAAATCTAAAACAAATAAACAAACAGATAAATAGCCATCTTTACCAGCCTTTCCAGATTGGCTGTGTGTGGGCTCCCTCCTTGAACACTTGACCAGACTTGCAATGAACATACGGATCAGCCCAAGTTGAAAGCTTAACATCTTCTTTTGTCTTTCTCAACATGTGTCATGCCCTGGTCATGCACATGACTTCCTAATTGCCCTTTCTCTAACCTCCACATTGATTGCCCTAATTTCCAAGAATATTCCCTCTCAGATTTTTCTCGAGTATTAAGCTGTCTGTTATATTTCTCAACCATAAACTTTTGCCTCAGGCATCTGCAGAATTTTTTGCAGCCTTGCAGTGTTTTGAATAAATGCCCCAAACTTTCCAATGTGAGTTCTGAATTAGGCAAAAGAGAGACAAATTCTGTGTGCTGGCTCTTCAGGTAGCTCTCAGGCAGGTTAGAGTGTATCTACACAATAATTTGTGAAAAACATCTGTTCTGCTGCCTCCAGAACCAGGGACCAGGGTCCCTCACTGGAAACATGGGCTACTATTTTCAAGACTGCTACCCAACCAGCAATGAGTGGAGTAAAGGCAGGTAAAAATGCGATAGAGCTTCCCTATTGTTTTTAAGTTGACTTTTTCTGGTTTCAGCATTTACTTGGTTGCTGTCAACCATTGACTGTCTTACAGAGTTCTGACAAAGTTCGTTTTGATAGTTTCTGCTGGTTTTCTGACGTTTCTGTGGGGTACATGAGCTTGGGGCTGCCTAATCTGTCATTTTGCTGATACCACTGAAGTCTTCATTTTTGACATGGTATCTTTTGTTTTTCCTGAGTATTATTATATCGTTTCTGTTTTTCCAATCAGAATTTCTGGTGTTCTTTCATGCCTTTTGTCTTTTCTTAATGTTTTAGCTAATTTTAAAAGAATATATTACTCTTCTCTGGTTATTATTTTGATTTTAAATAATAAACATGAATTAGTTTTATTTGAGAGATAGACTTCATACATTATACAGATTGTGTCAATAAGTCAATCAGAATATTATATGCCAACTGTATGTCAATTATATAGCTTAGAAAGTAAAACAAAGTTGGTTCAATTGTTTGTGATTAATGTTTCCCTATACTTATCTAGACAGTTGGAATTAACAGATACTGCTGTGATGATTGCCTAACATGATACAGACAAAATGGAGATGAGAAATCTTAAGGGGACTCATAGGTCAATGAAACTTTTCTTCTGAACTTATCACCCCCCACCTTTATTATTGCTACCATTTAGAAAATCGCTTATGAAGTTCTTCTGTGCAAAATTTATTTCTGAAAGTTTTGCCTTGCTTGAAATCCACTTTTTAAGATCTTTACATGCTGCCTTATTCTTATCACTCAAGAATCAATTCAGATGTCACTCACTTACTTATGGCAACTCCCTGTAGTTATCCTAGCTCAAGCTGCCTTTCCTAATCATCAATACATGAGGCAAATTTATTGAAATGTATTTGTTTACATGCTTATGATCTGTATTTTCTCTCTAGAATTTAAGCTCCTTTAAGTTGGAGATGTTTTCAGTCATGGCCACAGTATGTATCTACTTTCTAAAAAGGTACATAGCTCAGAATGGTTGTAGATTTTTCTGTTATTTAAAATGAATTTTTTTGCCTCTATTATTTCCTTGGACCAACTGATAATTTCTGTTTCCTGGCACTGCCTATATAGGCATGCAAAATTATAATACTTAAGTAGTAAGCTACAGATATATTGTATGCTTAAGCAAGTATAGATTTTTATGACGTAAATATTCGAAATGTTACTACAACTATAATTAAATAATTGAATTTTAAATTTCTTTCAGGGTGACTTTCATACTATGAAGAAAAAAAAGATAATAAGGATAATGTGTGCTAACAGGACTGACTTATTCGAATACACTATTTAACTTTATGTTATGATAAATAAGCCAAAATTTTACACTTTTTAATGGTGCTTTCCTAACAGAGTGTTTTTCAAAACAAACAACAAAAACACTTGAAACAAAGTAATCCTCAGTTTCAATATTTTTAACTATTCCTAAAGTATAAAGGATTTTGATGATACCTAAATTATATCTAAAACTATGAAGAGTTTGCATGTTCCCTGGAGTTTATTGAGATCATTTGTATTTATGGGATATCAGGTATGTGACACAGATCAATTCTGTTCTATGTTATTTCAACTTTTTTTCGCAAACTTCTCATTCAGCCATATGTAAAAATGCCTTCTCATGCCAGAGAGTAAAAATTTTGTTAACTATATGCTAAAGTTGATCTCCATGTGCAGATTATTGAAGAAAAAAAATTGGTTATAATTTTCAAAAATAAAAATGCCAAATAAAATGGCATTGTATTCATTCATTCATTCATAATATTTTGAAATATAAACCTTATATTTATACTTGGTCATAAGATTTTGTTTTTTTTATTGAGGATATTCCTTTGTATTAAGTTGGGAAAATTCATTTGTTAATTTTTATATTTTTAAAAAATGTATACTTAAATAAAATTTTTTATAAAATGGCAGAGTAAAGAATTTTCCATCAAATTTACATTTTTTTGGTTGTTGTTCTTCTGAAACAACAGTTTTATTGTTTGATGCAAAATTTAAAATTCTGTTTTGTACATATATTTTGTGGTTTTCTTACATTACAGTTCACTATTTTAAGTGCAGAACAAACAGTTTTTTGTCTTTTGCTATGTATTTATATTTTTTAAAAAATTAGACATGAGGAAAACATTCTTTTTTAATGATCTCTTCTTTTACTAACTTATGTATTCCTGATATATTAAAAACATACATGCCTACTGATTTATGAGTTTCTCAACCATAAAATATGCATATACATATTACATATGTGATACATATATAAATCATTTACATGTAGATACGTACTCTCTACTTGTGTATATGTGAAGTAAACACACTCAGGCACATACCACATGTATCTGTATATGTATAGATGTTTACGCATGTATACACAAGCATTTGGCCAAACAGACATACATCTATATACATATTTAAATATATTGTCTACTGTGTTTTGCAGTGTCTACTATGCTTTTCATATTTCAGTGACATTGTTTCTATAGTAACTAATACACTGGAAAAATCAAAGTAAAAAGGATTGAAATTTTACAAAAAGCCAACCAAAGCACGTGCTTAAAAAATGATGTGCAGGGGGATGTATTTGTCTTGGGTCATACATTTTGCAAGTGAATAAAGCAAAATGAAATCATTGCTCTGTAACAAAATCTGATTTACCAAGGTTGGAATACCATATTCTTATGTTTAACGAGCAAATTACCAAATTTTTGCGGTTTCTAAGAACATATATGCACGGATCCGCAAAACCTACACTCTATATGCAGTGCTGAATCTGCCTATATTAGTCACAGTATAAAGATAATTAGGGTAATGGTGCCAGGTTGAGACACCAAACTTTGGATCAAGTATCTGTTTAAAAATACTTATGTTTGGGAAAAAATGGTCTTTCTGTTAAATTTTAAGTGAATTATACCTAATGTAAATGGTAAGTGCCTAGGGGGAAGGTCAATTTGCAGTTATTTGCTAAAATTTTAATTCTGGAAATTTAAATCATTAGGAAAAACTAGAACATGAATATTTCATATTTTGTTAAAACCATATTCAAGCTAGAGTTTAAGTATACTAATAGCCAAAATGTTTATGGTAATAAAATGGATCAGAGTTAAACAAACAGAAACACAAAATAGTATTGAAAATTTGATTTTTTAATTATACTTTAAGTTCTGGGGTACATGTACAGAACGTGCAGGTTTGTTTCACAGGTATATATGTGCCATGGTGGTTTGCTGCACCCATCAACCGGTCATCTACATTAGGTATTTCTCCTAATGCTATCCCTCCCCCCACCTCCCCACCCTCCAACAGGCCCCAGTGTGTGATGTTCACCTCCCTGTGTCCATGTGTTCTCATTGTTCAACTCCCACCGATGAGTGAGAACATGTAGTGTTTGGTTTCTGTTCTTATGTTAGTTGAAAATATTTCAAAATGTGCTCTTCTTAGCTTTCCCAGGTAGGTTACCTGTATTTCAAAGCACTTTCACTCCGTTGGTAAGGAAAAGGATATGCAGTTTTTAAAATTATTATTATACTTTAAGTTCTGGGGTACATGTGTAGAATGTGCAGGTTGTTACATAGGTGTACATGTGCCATGGTGGTTTGCTGCACCCATCAACCTGTCATCTACATTAGGTATTTCTCCTAATGCTATCCTCCCCCCTGTCCCCCACCCTCTGACAATGAGGTGTTCTTATTGTTCAACTTCCACTTATGAGTGAGAACATGCGGTGTTTGATTTTCTGTTCTTGTGTCAGTTTGCTGAGAATGCTGGTTTCCAGCTTCATCCATCTCCCTGCAAAGGACATGAACTCATCATTTTTTATGGCTGCGTAGTATTCCATGGTGTACATGTGCTACATTTTCTTCATGCAGTCTATCATCGATGGGCGTTTGGGTTGGTTCCAAGTCTTTGCTATTGTGAACAGTGCTGCAATAAACATACGTGTGTATGTGTCTTTATAGTACAGTGATATATACTTCTTTGGGCATATACTCAGTAATGGGATTGCTAGGTCAAATGGTATTTCTAGTTCTAGATCCTTCAGGAATTGCCACACTGTCAAGTGGGCAAAGGATATGAACATACACTTCTCAAAAGAAGATATTTATGCAGCCAACAGACATGAAAAAATGCTCATCACTGGTCATTAGAAGAATGAAAATCAAAACCACAATGAGTTGTTTTTATAACAGCCATTCATATATATATAATTTGGTTACAATGATAATTTAGTATATTACGCTTGTCTGCTGTATAATTTTCACATTATTAGTTAAATAAATATATAATGCAAGCTTTTTTATTTTCTATAATTAAAAGATTAATCAAAGACTTATTTATAATATAAATACATTGAGTAATTGACTCCTATTTTTATTGTTCTCTGAGTCACAATATTTTCAAATATGGTAGCTTAAATATAGCTTGAAATACATATTTAATCAACAAATTTATATTGAACAAGTTATTAAAACATAGCTCCCTCTGGACCTCTTTTAAGACAGGCCCGATCAGAAATAACATAATCACAAATAATTATAAGACATATTTGACAAGTTTCTTTATACGGTTATAGACAAAGTATTAGATGAAGAAAAATCTGATGTGATTAGAAATACTTTAGTGTATTTCATGATATAAATAACATTCCAACTTACTTCATGGTATAATTGGCATTTGAGACAGGTCTTAAAGTGTGAGAAGGGATTTAATGTGGAGAAAATAAGCAAAAAAACAAAGGGACCGGCACAAGTAAAAACAGAGAGGCATGATGGGTTCCAAGAAGGCTAGAGCAGTCTTTCCAGATGCCTAGAGCATAGAAAGTATGTCATATAAATGCAAGTATGTGGAAGACACTGAAAGTGGCTAATGAGCTTTCGTGTTGTTTACTGGAGAGGAATTACATGGTTGCATCTGTATTGTACATGCAGTATTGTACATATCTGATTGGACATACTATATTAAATATGGATTAGTTAGTAGAAGGAGAGATTGAATATATAGAAATTTGAGAAGAGTTAAGAAAAGGTCAGATATGTAAGTATCTCTTGCAGTCCTGGGAGTGGATGATCTTACTTGGGAAGATAATAAAAAGAACACAGAACCACTTGGGGAACAATATTTTAGAAATTCTTCAAGGAAGAGAAATTAGGGAGGTAGAAACAGGAAGAAAGTTTAGAGATTAAATTGAGAACTTAAGGTAAATATCAGCGGTACTTCATTAATACTGAATAACCTAAATAAAATTTGAATGTGATTATTGTGAATTATATCAAAGGGATAACTTTGTGCCAATTGCTAGATTTTTAAGCAGATTTCATCAGTTTACTACTAATTTATTACCAATGAATTTATTTCTGTTCCTTCAAACAAAAAGTGGTAAATATAATAATGGGAAAATGTTACAATATATATTCTAATATATATATTATATATAATATATATAATATATATATTATAATATATTATATATAATATATATATATTCTAAATATTATATATATTAGAATGTAAGACTATATATACTATTCTAATTAGTATATAAGCCATATATGTATACTGTATATTCTAATATACATACTTTTTTTGCTTTAGATACTCGTATATCTTAACTAATTGCAATTTCACGTTTTGAATAATAGTAACATACATCTAAATACACAGAAAGCCTTATATAGGTGACATTTTTCTGTATGGAAAACAATGAATAAGTCCTTTAAAATGTGTAGACAAATGTTATAGTGAAATTTTCTAGTAGAGGAAAGCTGATTTCCTATTCTGTTGGCCTTAACTACCAAATTTGTAAGTTGTGAAGTTTTTGTTCTTTGTTCTTCTTTCAGGATTTTATGGTCCCTCTCCCTTCAGTACTCACCAACATGTTGTGTTCTCATGTGACTTCTATTCATTCTCTTACTAAATCATGCTTCTATCTGATGATCAACTGGGAAGCCTAGGACCAATATACTGTGATCTAAAAGAATAAAAAATAACTTTATAAATTAATAGCATGAAACTAGTTTTGAGTCATATAGTCCTAAAGTTAAATTCTAGCTCCATACTTAAATGATTGCATAAATGTTGGGAAGCTGCTTATCTGACCTGTAACTTTTTCATCTCTTAATCAGATTATTAGATTTAATTTATAGAGCTGGGTTTAAGGATGTAATGCCAAAATGTATAGGAAAAGCCCAACATAATGCCTGACAGTTTATGTTTACTATTAATCATCTGTTATTCTTACTCTTTCTCCCTATCTTTCAAAGGTTTGTACATTTCAATAGACCATAGCCCCTCAATACTAGGGAATGCGTCTCTGCTCCAGAAACCTCAGAGGCAGGTTAGAGGGGTGTTTAGGAATTGGAAGCCTTTCTACCATCTCTGAAGTGGCACACCTGCTCTGTTTGCCTGGGAGACCAGCATGGTCTGTCTAGTTGCCAACGAAATGAAAGGCTTTAAATGCTTGCCAAAACGTTTTTTCCTAGGCAATTTCCCTTAGGCTTCTAATTGCAAATGAATTTTAAAATATGTGACCTATGATATTGACTATTTCTGAAAAAAATCTTTATAGAGGGATACCAGAGGCAGCAGCCCTGTGATTCTAACTCCCTTACTGAGCAGAGAATTCTCGTTTATCTGAATTTATTTAGTTGTAAACTACCTTTAATGGTTTGGTTTGGGCAGTCTAATATCCCTATGGAGATAAGAAAGAAATTCTATGAACACAGCAAGTATTTGAAGACAGGAAGGTAGAAAAGGAGAAAGATTTAATTAAGTAGAGAGCTTTACCTCCTTTTCCCTTACTGTTATTTATAAGCAATGCATTGGTTCTAGATTTATACCTATGCAGTTCCACAATTTTTATTCTAGCTCAAGCTTCTCTTTTTAATGTCATACTATTCCAAGAAAACTTGTTGGAGGTAACTATGCCCTACCTCTCTCTTTTCTGCGTTTTTGTCCTTCAGCTGGGATATACCCCCACCACTCTTTGTCCTCTTTATAACATTGTTTTCATTCTTCTAGGATCAGCCTGTGCGCTGCCTTTGCCTGTTTATACATTCTTAAGTTCAAATAAAAGCACAGGCAGATAAACAAAACCAAACCATTACTGAGTGTTATATTCCAGATGGTAGGCATAGAATAATAAATAAAATGTGGTTCTTTTCCTGAAAAAGTTCACAGTCTGATGGGAACACCTGCATACATATGAACAAATTTAAAGCAATGAGAAATGAGTGAGAATAGAGTCATATTCATCAGCCACCCAGTGTTGTTCAGCTGTATCATGGAGACTTGATAGATTAGTGATGTTTGAATGGAGTTTTGAAAGGTTAGAAGGAATATGCTAGGTTGAAAATGGAAGGGAATGAATCAGGAGAGGCAGAGGCATGGAATACCATATTGAATCTAGGGAATCATCAGGTCTTTCAGAGCCCATATCTCTTAAATAATCACATTAGCAATCCTGATTCAATGTGATCTCCACTGGAAACTTTTGTGGGTTTTTCCCCCCTTTTACATCAATCATAAATCTTCATTTTTATAGATAAGATATATATATTTTGCTAAGTTAGATATTTGTGTTCAATTTTAAATTGCTTTGTAACTGATAAGTTGCTTGAGGGTAAGGACTAGGTCTCTTCTACATTTTTATTCTTTAACACATCTAAAACTGAGTTTTGCAATTATTTTTATATATTGTTTACTCTATATTAAGGAATCTTAAGAAATGTGGTTTTATATTTCTTTAACTCTAACTAAAACCCCATTAGATTAGGTACTATTATTACCCCCGATCACAGTTAAATAAGGCAATGCTTAATGAGATCAAATGACTTTTCTAAGAGGCAAATTGAATTAAAAGATCTGATATCAGAGACATAACAAATACTTTATTTTCCCTTCACAGAGAAGTCATTCTACATGTACCTACTAAATTCTAAGTGGACAAAGCAATTCTGAAATGAAACAAATTAGTTAAATTAAATAACACTATGTGAAGACAGTATATCAATATACAGTAATATACAATGTAAACTGTATATCAAAAAATTCTGGAAAGCCTTTTTGTAATGAAGCAGCAAAATATATTCAAGGATAATTTTCACAACCTTGTATTGCTGTATCTAGTACACACTTTTAGGATCCAGGTGTTCATACTTGGAAGGTGCCATCTGGCATGGTCATTTCTAGAAAACAGGGCTGCTATAGCCAACTCTACCTGAACAATCACAGAAGAAGCACGTTGTGATGCAGGAAGGTTGGAAAGGTAGTTGGAAGGGTCAGTGGATATACAAACATTTGCCAATCTGTTGTAAACTTTTTTAAGTTTCCAAATTCCTTTGTTGCCAGTGTCCTGGTTACAGTGGAAGGGCCTCAAGTATTCATGATTCTTGTAATCTTGGCTTCTGGCTTCCATAAGTGCCAGTGAATTTGCAACAGTAATGTGGTATACTGAGAATCTACCTTTTAATGCAGCTCCCTCTTTCCATTCTAGGATCATCAACTTAGTTAATTAGAGGAGTGGCAGGAGTTAAAATGCTAGCAAATGCTGTAGTACTATGTTATTTGCAGAGAATGCCCTGAAAATATAATGAGAAGAGAAAAATCCAAGTATTTCTATTTTTCATTCAAACCCAGATGGAAACATATGAGGTGAGACACTTAGAAAATGAGAGTAATTGAACAACATACTCACACTGGTTTATTGGCATGAATGATGTCCTCTTCACAGTAGCTATCATAGGGCCAAACAATACAATAATGTCGCCATTGCTCACGCTGTGTGGGCTCTTCTGTTGGTGTTATCTTTGGATTCTGTGGGCTGTACTTTGAATAATTCTCAACAGTAGCAAATCTTCAAACATAAAGAGTCTGTTCTGTTTTTGCTATTAGCAGAAGTTAGAATGTGCCAAATTTGGTGAATAAAGTGGGTGATCAAAGTGGGAAGTCTGATTTTTTTTTTTTTGCCAAAAACAAAGTAGATTACAAAATAATGAAACATTTTTGTCTTAATGTGGCTTAAAACAGGCTCTGTTTATTCCAAAAATTTTTCTAAAATTATTTTGAAATACTACAGAATGTCTGTAGTATGTATTTTCCAATTACTTAATTAAATTAAATCCACAGATTCTCATAAATATATATAAATTTCAATTTTCTTTATAAATTTATAGTTACACCTATTATTTTACGTTTTTGTTGTTAAACAGCATTACACATATTTTAAGTCTTCTCATTTAAACAATCTTAAACTAACCAAAACAAACCTATTTCAAACTAAGTGGAAATATTTTGAGAAGTAAAAAGGAGTTTTATTTTGAGACTTAAGAAATTTTAAATCAAAACAAAAAAGATTCAGAAACCAAACATATTGTACTCATTTAGGATAAAATAATTTGAGATGATTATGAAGTGAGGAGTCAGATTAGTATTTTCTGAATTTTACTGTGTCATTGTATATATTATTGTTTAATTCACATCACAGCCTTGTGTAGTAGATATTATTATTTTAACAATTGGTAGATTATGAAATTTTACAGTCAATATTCAAATTTTTTGTCTGACTCCACAGCTTTTATCCAGCTCTAATACAATACTTTGTATATTCCCTTCTTAAGAAGAGAAAGAGAAGAAAACTTTGAGTGAAAATTATTTTTAATTTTTACACTGTTAAGTAAATATACCTGAGAAGGCATTACTTTAAAAATCTTACTACTCAGAGTGCGGTCAGCAGACAGACAATACTCTGTGTGGCAGCATCGGTGTCTCCTGGAAGCTGATTAGTGAAGTAGAATATTAGGTGCCACTCCAGACAAACCAAGTCAAAAGCTGTATTTTAACAAGTCCCTCATGTGAATTGCTTTAGAGCAATGATCTTAAGCATATCTTTGGAAGTCTTTAAACAATATTCCAGTGTCTTTTGCATTTTTTTTACAAGTTGTCAAACAGGACAAAGTTTTTCAGCTATGAGGTGTGTCTGAAAGTATGAACTCGTTTTGACTTCAGAACAATAAGAACTCTTGAAGGTCACCTTTAGCGTTTTAGTTAAAGAACATGAAACTTACTATTAGGGAGGACATGTTTCATTAAAAAAAAAAAGAACCAATATTGCCTAAGTAGTCATATACTCTTCAAAACTAATACGCCATGGCTGAAAGGATTATTGTACTATGGTCAATTACTGATTTATAACACACAATTTACAGTGATTCATATTCCTGGATACCTATCTTTGAATCGGCTATTTAAAAAAATTATTTTGTAATTTAGACTTCTATTTTATACTGAATTGAATAAAATATACTACATTTCTAAAATATCATATGGAAAGGGTTTAGCTTAGGTTTTATTGGTCGTGATTTTTTTAAATGAAATCTTTGAAATAATACATTTTTAAAGTAAATTTTAAAATTATTGTGTCTGGAATTACATTTAACTTTATTTTTTTTTGTTTTTTGAGACAGAATCTCCTTCTATCACCCAGGCTGAGGTGCAGTGGTGTCATCTTGGCTCACTGTAACAACCTCCACCTCTTGGGTTGAAGCGATTCTTGTGTCTCAATCCCCTGAGTAGGTGGGATTACAGGCACCTGCCATCATGCCCAGCTAAGTTTTGTATTAAGTAGAGACAACGGTTTCACCGTGTAGCCCAGGCTGATCTTGAACTCCTAGCCTCATTATCCACCCACCTCAGCCTCCTACAGTTCTGGTATAATATGTCTAAATATGAAATTGTAAAAGAGTAAAAAGGCTATCATCAAACGATATTTCTACGCTCAAGGTATGATATTTCTACACTCAAGGTATGATAATTTTCCTTATGAACGTGATTAAGTGTTATAAACTGCTTGTAGCCTCCACAAAAGTTAGAGTGCTAAATGTATGTTTCGAAGAACTAAGAAAGGAAGGGAGGAAGAAATAAACATATTTTTGTTATGCAAACTAGAGTGAGTTCAAGATGTTTATATTCATCCTTGGAACAGGTGTAAAAAAAGCTGTAATTCATTGATAAAGTCCATACTTAACCTCTGTTAACTTTTTTAAAGCATAGACTTATTTTGATATAGATCATTTCCCTTTAAATTTATTTATGTGACATAATTATATCCAATACAGAATAGTATTATTCAATAACAAAAAATAAGTGTTACCATAAATCATGAAGGGTAGATATTATTATTAGCTAGAATTAAAAGAGTTTTTTTTTATGTTTGTTTTTCATTGAGAAGG
The DNA here is from genome assembly GCA_963573385.1 of Cacajao melanocephalus. Classification (NCBI taxonomy): domain Eukaryota; kingdom Metazoa; phylum Chordata; class Mammalia; order Primates; family Pitheciidae; genus Cacajao; species Cacajao melanocephalus. The sequence goes on from CAUYLG010048438.1 coordinate 80,575, forward strand.
AGAGGTATAGTATAGACTTTAAAGGGTGAATAATTGTTGGCCATGTCTCTGTGGTTAAAGAGACTCACTGATGGTGCCACCTGTGTTTAGCAGAAGTAGAGAGTAGTTATTTATGGTAGTAACAGAGGGAATAGCAGAGCTCCAAAAACAAAGGGAAAACATTTACTTATTTTCTGTGGATTTCTGCCATTGGCTGTGTTTACTTAGCTGTCAAGATTTTCTGTCCTGTCCTAAATATGCATCAGCTCTCTGAGTGAGACACCCCCTGTAATCCTGGTTCAAATTACTGATATATAGAAGATATTTTAAAACTGACACATTCAAGGCTGTATGACCCACTGCCCTGTTTCCTACTACATTCCTTCATCAACGTTTAAGAGTAGTGGTTTCCCAGCAAAAATAAGTAGCATAAAGAATGTGGAGAGAGTGGAGATCTAATACACTGTTGGTGGGAATGTAAATTAGTATAATCATTATGGAAAATGGAGGCTCCTCAAAAAACTAAAAACTTGAACTACTATATGATCCAGCAAATCCCTCTCTGGATATATATCCAAAGGAAATTAAATCAGTATGTTGAAGGTATATCTTCACTCCCATCTTCATTGTAGCATTATTCATAATGGCCAAGATATGGAATCAACCTAAGTGTTCATCAGCAGATGAAAGGATAAAAATATGTGGTATTTATACACAATGAAATATCATTTTGCTTTAGAAATGGATGAAATTATTTCATTTGGGACAGCATGGATGAATCTAGAGGATATTATGCTAAGTGAAATAAGTTAGGCACTGAGAGACAAATACCATATGATCTCATTTATGTGTGGAATTTAAAAAAAACATTGATTCCATAAGAAATAGAGAGTAGAATGAGTTACCAGAGACTGGATGATGGTGGTGGTGGTGGTGGTAGGTTGTGGTGAGGGAATGGAGAGTTCCTGGTCTAAGGTAGTATGTCTCAGCTAGACAAGAAGGATATAATTTGAAATCTATTCAACAACAATAGAATCCATAATATTGTATTGTATATTTCAAAGTAAGAAGAAAGTAAATTTCAAATGTCTTACCACAAAAACTGAGTGATGCATATGTTAATTTGCTTGATTTAATCATTCCATATTGTATACATATGTCAGAACATCACATTGTACTCTATAATGTAATATAATTATGATTTGTTTATAAAAATCATATTAGTGAAAAAGAAATTATCAGCATATAATAGTGCTTATGAGGGGTGATTCTGATGTCAGCTGGATCAGAATTGTGATCACTTTTCTGCCACTCACTTACCTTTATACCTCACTTTCAAGAGCTGTTTCCTCATCTGAAAAATGAGAATAATAAAAGGATCTATTTCCAAAAATTGCTGTAAGGTTAAATATGAAACACTTCATCTACATTAAGTTCATAACAAATCTTAGCTACTGTTATATATTATTTCTATGTACTTCCCTTGTATTTTGCTCTTGCAGATATTATGTCTTTTTATATTATCTCATTTAAAAACTGGCTTATCATATCAATAAAATAGTATGACGCTTTCTTTTTTGTAGATGAAGAAACAAGCTCAGAAGTGTTAAATTTATGTCTCCACTATCAAGCAGCAAGCTAAGTGCCAATCTTGCACATTTAAATCCTCCATGCTTCTTGGTGGCCCATATTACATTCCTTATCTCAGCTCCTTGGAAGCAGACAGTATGGTGTAAGATCTCTAATTTCTTTAGCTCCCTTGTTAACTAGAAAGCATTTGACAGACCATAAACAAAATTATCTAAGCCTGTTTTGTGCTCTTTGAAAACAGGCAATATAGTACACATTTAACAGAGTTGTGAGGAAATAAATGAGGAATAAATATAACCAGCTTAGCAAAGTGCTTGCCATATATTAGGTACTCAAGGAAAATTGACTACTATTAGTATCTATCACCTTGAGAATTAGTAGTTCTTGAAAATATTGCCGTTGTTCAAAAATGTTTTGACATTATTATCTAGAATTACATCAACATTTACTTTATAAGCTACATAAGAAATCAAGACACTATATACAAAATTCAGTTCAAAAATGGATAAAAAGATCTACATGTAAGACCTGAAACTATGAAACCGTGAGAAGAACATATGAGAAAAAACCTCCTGGGCATTGGCCTTGGCAATGATTTTTGATATCATAACAAAATCTCAGGCTATGGTAACAGTAATGATTACTACAATGGGACTACATCAAACTAAAAAGCTTCTGCACAGCCAAAGAAACAACAAACAAAATAAAATAGCAGCCTGTGTGTTAGGAAACATATTTGCAAACCACATACCTAATAATGTCTTTTTTAGAAAAGTAAATAAAAGATCATGTGGTACATTTGGTTGTCATACCTCTGCAGTCCTTCAATTTGGAATCATTCTTGAATTCCTCCTTGTAGCTCATGGCATTGACATTTTGCCATTAATTTTGTAGAATATCCGTTAATTTGAGTTTGTCCCTCATGATTAGACTCAAATTTTGCACTTTTGGCACTGTGTAATTATCTATTACTCTTCAGACTTTTATCCATTAGTTTTAACCTCGATGGATGGTTTCTGCCTGAATTGGTTGATATTGTGATGATTGGCAAATGGTGATCTAATCCTATCAGTCTTGCTATACAGGTTGGTTGAGTCTTACTTTATAATGAGAAAGATAACAATAATAAAATAATGTGCATGTACACAAATAAAATTGCAAAATTTTCAATGCCAGGAAAAATTAATGGATGGATGCTGAGCGTGGTTTGAGGGTGGTCTAATTCTGAGAGTAGTCAGCAAAGTGATTTGATATTTAAGCTGAGAGTTTTAAGAATCAGAAGGAGCTTTCCATGGAAAGAATGAGAGGAAGGGGCAGGGTGCAAACAAAGGGAAAGAGAATTGCTTTAGGTAAGAAAGATCTACATATTGGGGGTGACTAAAACACCAATATAGCAGCATATAGGGAGCATTGGGCAGGAAGTGCAAGTTTCTGTTAAAGGCAGATGAGTAGTTGCAATCACTCAGGTTATATAAGCTATGGTATTTTTATCTAAGTGAAGTTAGAAGTCATTTAAATATTTAAGCAGAGAAATGGAATGATATAATTTTTAAAATGTGCCTCTTTGTAGAGAATAGGTCAGAAGGGAGCAGGTGAAAAATCTGTCTGTTTGATCTATGTTAACTACTAGCATGATTACTTCAGCTACTCTGATCTTTCATTGGACTGTACATGTCTAACTTGTCTCCTTAGCAATTCTCTAAATTCCAAATGATCTCTTAAAAATGAAAACTGTAGCATCCCAGACCCCACTGACCAGGAGTGCTAGTTGACAGCAAGAGGAGAGGAGGAGTGTAATATAATCATATGTTGTGAGCTCAAAGAGAAAGAAGGGATAATAGCCTAGAATCAGCAATGAGAAATAAAGACGACTCAGAAGTGAAATGGGCTGGAACATATGAAAGGTGGGATCTTGGGTAACTTTAGGCCAAAATAAACAGTATGAGTCTCAGAGTCTGGGTAATACTAGATGCTGAGGGACACATGCCTTTTAGTTCCCATGCAATAGAGAATGATGAGATAAGCTGTAATGGCCTTTTTAAAGAGGGTAACCCAGCAGCCTAAAGCTGTGTTTCTAAATGCTGTTCTCTAAGGCTGGGGACCTTGAGTTGTCCTTGAGAAGCATTAAGAAGTAGGGAGTGAAACAGGTGAGGCATTGGAGAGTTTTATGACTGAGACTTTCCAAATATGATGGGCCATTATTTTTAATAAATAAAAAGGATTTTTATTAGAGACTTCTTGTGCTGTCTCATGCTATAATATTGACAATTAATGGCTCAACACCACAATAACAATATATTTAAAATTTTAATAAATGCACTGTGATGTGAATCATTCACTTTTATTTTATTTATTGCTTGCTTACGGCTTAGTTTTATATTCACTGTGGATGTTTTTTTTTAATTCTATGGTTTATAGGAAGCCTAAACTCATGAAGAGTTTATAATCTAATTATAATCCTATGAAGAAGCATTATGTAAAACATTGTGTTTTGTTGGGGGCTGTATTAGATGACTTCTAAGGTCTCGTCCTACTCAGAGTCTATGATTTAATGTTTCTAGCATGATTTTGTATCAAAGAGTGAGCCAAGAAATTGAAGGGTGTTTAATATGACCTGAAGGAAAAATCAGGAATTCTAATAAAGTCAAGACACGTATAATGTGAACAATTCCTAAGCTTTTGATCATTCAGTGGAACTGACACTTATGTAGCTACAGATTTATGGTGGTTTTAAAGGCATGTTTCAATTGAATGAGTAAATTGTGAAAAAAATAAAAAAGAGTATTAGGTTACAAGATTTCAAAAGACTGTGTGAGATCTTAGTCCATCCCTTTATTTTACTCCTGCTGATTAAATAAATCTCATATAATTGCCCTAAAAATTTGACCAGATTACTAGCTGCTAAAAAACATTTTTGTTAATTGAAATAATGAGCCAGTAATATACTTTACAAAAATATAGTAAGTGACAATAAATATATGAAATGTATTATTTTTTCCTAGGTGCCAAGTGACATCTTTTGACTCAATGACCTAATAACAGACTTTCTATGATTGTAAAAAAAGAATTTTCCCTCATACATATCCCCTTCACAGAGATTCTCCAAATGTTAGACTAATGGCCTAACTTTAATAAAGTGTTAGTCTGTATCTGTGGAAGGAAGGAAGGAAGGAAGGAAGGAAGGAAGGAAGGAAGGAAGGAAGGAAGGAAAGAAATTAGACCAATTAATAATTCTGCAATGGCCTCCAGGTGTTCAAGTGAAAGTATGAGTCACACATCTTTCATTTTCAATCAAAAGCTAAAAAACAGTAAGCCTAATGAGGAAGGCATATCCACATTAACATGGCTTTGGAAGAGGTTGACTCCAACCCTCTTCCAAAGATGGATGAATTTGAAGGGGTAAGACTTCAGGGGAGACACTACTGCGGATGTGTTGGAAACAACAAAAGAAGTATAATTGAAAGTGGAGTCTGAAGATGTGAATCAATTGCTGCAATCTCATGACAAAACTTGAATGGATGACGGGTTACTCACAGATGAGCAAAAAATGTCGTTTCTTTAGATGAGATCTGCTCCTGGTGAAGATGCTGTGAGCATTGTTGAAATGACAATAGATTTAGAATATTTAATCAGCCTAGTTGATAAAGCTAGCATGGCTTTGAGCATGGACTCCAATTATAAAAGAAGTTCTACTGTGAGTAAAATGCTATCCAACAATATCTCATGCTACAGAGAAAACTTTTGTGAAAGAAAGTGTCAACTGATTTTATTTAAGAAATTGTCACAGCCACCCCAACCTTCAGCAACCACCATGCTGATCAATCAGCAACCATTAACACTGAAGCTTGACCCTCCGCCAACAAAATCTTCTGACTCACTGAAGGTTCAGATGGTTTTCTGAAGTTTTAAAATTAAGTTATGTACATTATTTTTTTAGACATAATGCTATTGTACATGCAATAGTCTATAGTTTAGTGTAAATGTAACTCTTACATGTACTGAAAAATAAAAAAATTTGTGAGACTGACTTTATTGTGATACTTGTTCTGTTGTGGTGGTCTGGAACCAAACCTACAATTTCTCCACTTTCTCCAAGGTATGCCTGTTCTGTTTTTGTAAGTCACTTAACAAATACATATATATTTTTCCTATTTTTATATGACAGCTACCATGCTCATTTGTACAAGAGAAATTCAGAGGAATTTTGGATTTAGAAATTAATTAATAGACTCTGATGTTATATAAGTGATGCCCCAGAAAATTTTACTTTATTAATAAGAACATTTGATTCCAAAAATTATTATTCTTAATGAAAAATGCCAAAATACATGGCACTGCTCTTCTGCTGATTACTACCAGAAACACCTTTATTCAAACAAGTTGGTTTATTAGCACATTTCAACAAAGGAGACTAACACAAATGAGGAATCATGGGTGCTTCAGTTAAAGAGTGTTAGAAAAGAGTTACTATAGGATAAGGTTTGTGCTGAATAATTTGGAGGCTGATTCAAAGCAGTGGTGCTTTGTCTACATTGGATAATGTTAAGAAGCAGGGTTAACTGTGCATTTGGGAATCCAACAATTCCTTTTAAAGCAGAAGCTCTGATTGGTAAAGAATCAGTAGTCACTGTTAATAGCCAAGATGGAGGAAGTGTGGTCATTTTTGTAGTTTGCACAATATTATTGTTTTGTCTGTGCTCAAACATTTTTATGGACTTGTCTGATGTTGTCCAGATCTATCATAGTGAGGAGTGGCTTTGTCTGATGATGGTGTTTTATGAGATTGTTTTTGTGCAATAAGAGAATATCATGGCCCAGCTGTGTCAGCCCAACTTCTAACAATATCATAGCCTAGCTGAGAGTGCCAGGCCAGCTTCCAGCTCAGGGGCTTTTTTCTTTCTCATGTGAAATAGAAAATACTTCTAACTACAAATGTCATGACAAGATAATTTCGTGCTGGATATGAATGTTTTCTAGTTCCACATCTTGTTTTCAAAGTTCATTCATATGAATCCTCATCACTAGATTGTAAACTCCACAAAGACAGAGACCATGACATTTTTTCAAGAGCTAAATACATCTAATTGTTAGTACTACTCATTCAAATTGAATTATAACTAATATTTATCAAACTTTTACTTATATGTCAGTTATGCTTTTGTGCATTTTACTTTGCTCATCATCCTAATATGCACCGAAACTAGGATGAGTACATACTATTAATATGTCCATTGTATAAATGAGAAAATGAAGGAATAGGGAAATTAGGTGACATACAAAGACCACATAGCTAGTAAGGAGCAAGTGCAGGATTCTAACTCTGGAAGTCTGGCTGTAGATTCCCTGTTTTTCATCACTGTAATGTGTTCAATACATATTTGTTGAATGGATATGTAAACCAAAAATAGAATTCAAAGGCCCTCCAACAATCTGAATGGACCTCCTCCTCAGTAAGGGCTCTTTTCAAATTTAATCTGAGAGAATGTTTTAGGTCATGATGGGAAGTGGGGATTGAAGATGCCTCATTATACTTCTGAGCATTAATATCAACACAGGCCTTTAGTCTGATAAAAAATATTTTACAACTTGTTCTCTTTAAAGCCTAGTACCTAAAGGCTTTCTCTGCAAATAAGAACTTGGGTCTCCATAATTCTTTATCATAAACCAGGCATTCCTTTCTATTAATCCCAGGTCTTTAGATAAACTCAACCAATTTTCAACCAGAAAAATTTTAAATCTACTTATATGCTGGAAGCCACCGCTTTGAGTTGTCCCACCTTCCTGGACCAAGCCAACGCATTTCTTAAATGTGTTTGATTGAAGTCTCATGTCTCCCTAACATGTATAAAACCAAGCTGTACCCTGACTACCTCAGGACCACCTGTGGGCTGTGTCATGGGCCATGGTCACTGATACGTGGCTCAGAATAAATCTCTTCAAATCAGTCTTTTCAAATAATTTACAGAGTTTGACTCTTTTCATTAACACACTATGAATAAATGAGGAATAATTTGATGATTTTGAAAAGTTTGGGTAAAACAGGTGACTTTTGAGACCATGTATTAACCTGGGATGAGAATAGCACAAATCTTACCTTGCAGTTATTCTACAAGCACATTTTTAATAGGAATTCTTGAAGGGGATACAGTCAAGTGCAGGGGATAAACTTGAATCTGAATCTCTATAAAGAAAAGGTCAAATATAAAGCAGAAATAAGGATGAACCACGTGGTAGGTTCAGATCTGTGGTTAGCAATCTGAATAAGTGGATATAATGAAAAGTGTTTATGTACCATAGCTGAGACAGACTTATGTAAAATGAATAGCTACCTTACAAGAGAATAAACCAGAGAGCAAAAGGGGTATATGTGAGTACTGCAGTGTTTGACCCCAAAATAGGCAGCCATGACAGTGTACAGTGCATTCTAGAGTTTTAAATGCATGTCAGGAGAACGAACCCCAAAACAGGTTTTCCTTTAACATTTTTTTTTTG
>CAUYLG010048442.1:0-20557 GCA_963573385.1 Cacajao melanocephalus
CATTGTGGATATATTGTCACTTCGATTGTTATCTAAGTGATTTACAGAAGTCAAGATAAGCCTTAGTCTGCACATCATCTGGGTTGTAGTGGGAGTAACAGATCTTAGTTATTTATTACAGGGCGCAGGGGCCATGATGGAATTAGCTTGGGCTGTTTATTCTAGTCACTACCGGTAAACAAAGGCCAGCAATTTTACTTACAGACGCCAAGGCTAGCAGTTATTGTGAGGAGAATGGGGCAGCCGTTACAACTTATTTAAAACACAACTTTGTCTTTTATAAAATAGTGTTGTTCAGGCTCTAACTCTAGGCCAGCTATAGCACAGATATATATAAAGGGGAGTTAAAGGGGAGCTTATTAAGGAGTACTAACTCAGATGATCACAAGGTGAGGTCTGACATAGGCTGTCTACAAGCTGAGGAGTGAGAAAGCCAGTTCAAGTCCCAAAGTGAAGAACTTGGAGTCTTATGTTTGAGGGCAGGTCCACCATGGGAGAAAGATGTAGGCTGGGAGGCTAAGCCAGTCTAGTCTTTTCACGTTCTTCTGCCTGCTTTTATTCTGGCAGCACTGGCAGCTGATTAGATGGTGCCCACCCAGATTGAGGGTGGATCTGCCTTTCCCAGCCCATTGACTCAAATGTTAATCTCACAGACAACACCCAGGAACAGTACTTTGCATCCTTCAATCCAATCAAGTTGACACTCAATATCAAACATCACATAGATGTAACAAATGTTTGTGTGTGCCAATGGCGTGCCGGGCATTTGTCACCCTGGTGCTCAGGTGGAAGGCAGTGGCTGGACACTGGCACCAGCCTGACCCAGATTTGAATCCTGGCTTCATCATTCATTCCACTCATTCATTCATTTATTCAACAAATACCTTTTGGGTGTCATCTATGTTCTGAGCACTGTGCTGGTTGCAAAACCAGCTGTGGGACCCAAGGCTGGCAGCCCACTTCCCCAGTGTAAGGACGGCACAGCCCTAGACAGATCTTGGTGAATGACAAACGTCACCTGTCCTTTCATAGAATTCACAGCCCACTTACCTCTTACTCCCCACACCCTCATAAGGTAAATCAGATTTTTCCAAGTAGGAAGTAGCTAAAAAAGAGTTTTTTTTTTTTTTGGGGGGGGGGGTTTTTTTTTTTTTTAACAGAGTTTTGCTCTTGTTACCCAGGATGGAGTGCAATGGCATGATCTCGGCTCACTGCAACCTCTGCCTCCTGTGTTCAAGTGATTCTCTTGCCTCAGCCTCCCGAGCAGCTGGGATTACAGGCATGCGCCACCACACCAGATAATTTTGTATTTTTAGTGGTGATGGGGTTTCTCCATTTTGGTCAGACTGGTCTTGAATTTCCTACCTCAGGTGATCTGCCCGACTCGGCCTCCCAAAGTGCTGGGATTACAGGTGTGAGCCACAGCACCTGGCCAAAAAGAGCATTTCTTCAGTGTGATCCTAGTTCTATTCCACACAGCTTGTTTGGCTTCCACCCATACCCTGTCTTATCCAGCATGTGTCTAGAAAGGGGATAAATTTCAGTCACTTAAACTTTGTGTCTTTAATTGGTCTTGAAAACATGGACAGTACTGATCTGAGATGACTCCTGTGTCAGGGAGGATTTAAATGACCCCAGGATGGCTGGGCATAGTGGCTTACACCTGTAATCCCAACATTTTGGGAGGCTGAGGCAGGCAGATCACCTGAGGGTCAGGAGCTCATACTAGCCTGGCCAACATGGCAAAACCCTGTCTCTACTAAAAAATACAAAAATTACCTGGGCATTGTGGCGCGCATCTATAATCCTAGCTACTTGGGAAGCTGAGGCAGGGAGAATTGTTTGAACCCAAGAGGCAGAGATTGCAGTGAGCCAAGATCGCCCCACTGCACTTCAGCCTGGGTGACAGAGAGAGCTCCATCTCAAAAAAAAAAAAGTGACCCCAAGACAGATTCTGTTCACTTACTGCTTGAAGATTTGTCAAAAATAGCTTCACAATGCCAGATCACTTGAGTAAAATGTTTCTCAAAACATCTGCCAATCATTGAAGACTTTTCCAAATGTCATGATAGCAATTGTTGATTCATAAGGTGACATGTCTCATACCACTTTGTCCTGGCTTATGCCTGCCATCAAGGAAAATCGTTAGTGGCACCCCCTTCCACTCTGAAGCTTGAGTGATAAATTATAATTAGTAACTATACAATCAATTATAGGTCCCCTGTTTACTTAGCACTTAACACTTGTACCAGATATTTTAGGTACATCATCTCTTTGAATCCTTCTTACAACCTTCAGAGACATATACTATTATTTCCCCATTTCACACATGAAGGAAACTTCTTCCCCCTTTACAAAAATAGTAATCACCATGGAATCCTGGGGTAACTGGATGTTCGACTCTGGGGTTCTGGATGTTCGACTCGAGGGTTCTCGAAGCCCTGAGGCAAGAAGGTTCTTCTAAGGTTGTGCCTTTCATCTCTTCAGTGAGAAATTCGTGCTAAGAAGAGTGATAAAGTGTCCTCAGGGATGCTCACTAGATATTGGCAGAACTCAAAAGCAAGTCTTTTTTTCTTGCAGCCCGCTGCTTTTTCCTCTGCCCACTTAATTCTCCAAGGAATAATGTTCTCCCCTTTCCCAGCACCATCCAAAAGAACCCAGAGCATACACACCAGGAGGACATCAGGAGGCCAAGCCAGCTGGAACAGGGGTACCCCGTAACATTGCCAGGGATTGCTGTCCCCAGGCCACAGGTAGGGGGCTGCCGGAGAGCCGTCTCCAGCTTGTGGAGGGGCCGGAGCGCTAGTCCAATGCTGTCCAAAGACCAGCGGTCGCCACCAGGGGGAAGTCACTTCATGTGTGTTCTGCAATGGAGCTTGCTGCTTGACTTACCCTTTATTTCAGACATCAAAGCCAAAGTGCACTTTCAGAAGGGTGAAGTCATGCCTTGTGCTTCAAAGAAGCTGTTATTATAAAGATAAGTCTGTAACTGAACGTTTCAAGTGGAGAGACACCCCTCTCCCTCTGGCAGAAACCACGTAGGTGAGAAAGCCGCTTCCTGAGTGGACCTATTCCCTGCTGCTGGGAGTCATTGCCCGCTTTGTTTAGAATACAAATAGGGGAGCGTGTTCACCCAAAGGGGAGACTTTTGAAAGGAATGACCCTCCTACTCCACCTCTGCCTGGGGACAAGTTTATAAAATTATCTGCCACATACTCAGCTTTGTCACAACTTATTTGGAAGATGACTGAAATTATCAGCATAATTATGAAAAGAATGTGGAGTATGAAAAGAATGTCAGCGTAAAGAAATACAGAGAGAGGACTCAGATGAAAACACTTTATTTTCGAGATAATGGGAATTTTCTGAGCGGGCTTCAGATACTAAGTTACTCAGTAGATTACTTTGAGAAGGAAAAGCTTTTGCTGGTAGGCAGGTTACCTGGATGATTCCAGAATTACCACCACTCTGATCAAGCAGTAACAGTGTTCTGGGCTGGAGTCACAATTCTGGGAAATTTGTACAGCTTCACTCACATCCATCCCAACCTGTGGATCTCAGGTGGTCTGGGTCCACAGCAGTAAACTCCTGTGCAGCCCCTCAAAACTGACCACCCTTCAGAAAAATTCTCTGTGTTACAGTTCATGAACTGCCGGAAACACCTGCAGGTGATTGGAAAGTGATTCAGGGTTCATTTGTATTGGTATCTCTTTCTAGAATAGCCAAATTCACGATGCATCTTTGAAACTAGATACGGGGTGAAATGGGGCGGGGTCAGAGAGCTTGTTTGTTAGTGGGGGTGACTTCCTGCATTTAGTGGAAGGGGTGGTTATGCAGATGCAGCACAGAGCATTATGTGTTGCATTCGTGGCTTGGAATGTAGTGGACCCAGCTGGACGCCTTCAGGGCTGTGCCTAAGAGTCTGGGCATCTTCAGCTTTGTGTCTCTAAAGAGGTCTAGATGTTGGCTCACTAGGATGCTGTGAGAATTGCATGTATGGTAACGTTTGTGATCGTATCGAGGACAGGAGATACTCAGAAAATATTTATTTAGTCCTTATCAAGGATCTTGTTTTAATGTCAATGAATATGTTGCTACAGGATTTATATTAGCTCACCATTTAATTTTTGCTTATTTTCCTGTGCATTTATTTTCTTTTTCCTACGTGCAGGTTTTCTTACTGCTTATTAATCTTAGTTTCATGTCTCAGCTGAGAGTGCAGTGCTTGTGAAGGTGTGTATACCTACACTTGTGATCGCTCTTATCTCTGAATGCTGAATGGGTGCCCACCCTTCTTTATGGACAGATACCCACCTTAGTTTAGAGTTGTTCCTGTTAAACTACAGCACTGTACAGCAGTCAGAAGGGTCAGCCTGGATTCAAATTCCAGCTCTGCCAGCAACCAGCTGTGTGACCTTGGACAAGTTAAGTTACTTGCCCAAGGTCACACACTTTGGTCTCTGCACTTTGGTCTCCTGGTTTATAAAATGGAATTATAAAAGCCCCTGCCTCCTGGGGTTGTGGTGTGAGGATGAAAGGATGTAATACAAATAGAGGGCTTAGGATAATATCAGGCTCATAATAAGTGTTTAGTACGAGTTGGCAATTTTATTAAAATGCAGAGATTACAGTGTCTATATTGCTTGCAGCTGCTTAACCTGTTCCTGGGACAGTGCCTGCCACATAGTAGGCACTTAATAAATATTCGTTTATCAGTGGAAGTAAAACACTGTCATGAATGTGAAAATATAAATAGTAAGCTTTATTTTCCCAGGAGTAACTTGGGCACTTTCAGAAACTGCATGCGTTTTTTCAGGCCAGTGGGTTCTGCGGCTTAAAAATTGTTCAGTGGTGTGTGCCTGCATGCATGCGTGTTCGTGAACACATATGCACATATTATGAAATGAACAGATTTAGATGCTGAATATTCAGAATACTGTACCACTGTATATGCTATGCCAGCAGACTAGCATGGCTTATTAACGCTTATACATGCTTAGAAAAACCTGTATTAGTTTCACAATAGTATGTTGAGACTCTACTAAAAGGATGTTTTAATATGAAATGAGCTTTGCTACAAAGTTGCAAACAAGACTCTAAACACTGTTTTGAAAATAAATCTCAACATAATGAATATGAAAGCCTCTTGAACTGTAAAGCATAAAAGTCATTATTATTGAAGAAAGAAATGCTAGGCTACTTAGCACAATTTCAAATAAAAATCTTGTAATTGAGAAACAAATGCTAATGCTTGGTGGTGAGGTTTTTCTCCTGTCTCCTCGCCTCCTTTTCTTTATCTCCCTCTGTCCTGCTCTTCCCCTTTTCCTCCTTCCTCCTTTCTCCCTTCTCTCTCCTGGTTCCTGGAATGCCTTTTAGAGGAAAAACAGACCTTTTCAGAAATACATTGTCATTTGCTAAAGCTCCACCTACTGCACCAGCCAGCTCCAGCTCCCTGCTAGGAGGTGGCTGGTCATTCTTTGCTGTATCTTGCCTTATGAGGGCAAAATTCACTTGTGATAGTTCTTGTCTCTAAATGCTGCCCTGGTTTCCAATAGATTATGCTGGGGAAGATGACCTTTCTTAATGAAAGTATGCAGCACCCTGCTGTGCTTTTAATTAAATGAACCAACGTTTAAAAACGTGATTCTCAGCCCTGCAGCAGCATGTCACCCTGCAATCTGTCCCCAGTGACGGTACTGTGAGTCACCTGTGTCATAGGGAGGGACCGGGAACTGAAGATCAGAGTAAGGGGCTTTAGCATAGAGTGATCTGGACTCACGGTTGTTGGGGCCAGTTCTCTGTGCTTTAGGTTCAGGGTAGCTTATCCCTTGTCTACCTTTATAGCCAGAGGACACGGCACAGCCATTACAAGCTGACTTAAGCAGAAAGTTTCCCACCAGTTGCAATAAGTCTACACAGTGCTGCCCAGGAGGCTATTTAATGGCATTGGGGAGAAATGTCTGAAGAGCACGACTCTTAGTAAGTACCATTTGCTGATAGTAAGCACCAACTATAGATTGTCACATCCGTTAGATGATTTATTTTATGACCAACTATTATTTTGATAGTTCATTACTCCTCAAATCACAGAGGCCTAATTAACTAGCAAAGTAATAGTTGGTATTTCATCTTCTCTCAGCCCTTCGTTAGGGATATCCTCTGTTGAGTGTATGTGTACCCTTTCACACACATGTGTAAACATATGTGTGTATGGAAAGATAAATGCATTTAAATATGTACCATCTGCATGTTTACATTACATGGTATTAGATTGAATACTATTTTTTGCTACTTGGCTTTTTGACATGTTGTGGACATCTTGTCAGTAGACTCAATGCATTTCCTTTTTTTTGAGACAGGGTCTCACTCTGTCACCCAGGCTGGAGTGCAGTGGCGTGATCTCAGGTCACTGCCACCTCCACCTCCCAGGTTCAAGCGATTCTCCTGCCTCGGCCTCCTGAGTAACTAGGATGACAGGCACTGGCCACCACGCCTTGCTAATTTAATGCATTTCTTTTGATGACTACCTGGTGATTCGTGATTAGACCGTAGCACAATTCAACCAGCCGTTCCTATTGATTGTCATTTAGGTTTTTTCCCTATTATAAATATGTTGCAAACAGCATTCTTTGTTTCCTTATGTAAATGTATTTGTAAGTTACATTGCCAGAAGCGGAATTTCTGAGCCAGAAGGTATGGTTACTTTACCTTTTGATACATACTGTCAGTTTGCTCTGCACACTGTTTATACTGATGTATTTACCACCAGCATTGCATGAGTTCCTCTCTCCCCACATTCTCATCATTACTGGGGATTAGAAATCATTTTGAATCGATTTTCAAAATTTTCAAAATTTCCAGGATCTTTGTTAGATGTAAAATGGTATCTCCTGGTTTGATTTTGCTTCTCCTTAATTAGGAACAAATCTGACCATCTTACTATGCTTATTGTCAGTTGTGGCTTTTTTCCTCTGTAAACTGATTGTGTATATCTTGCTCTACTTTTCTGGTGAGTTTGTTGTCTATACTTAGGAATATGTAAGTTGTTTGCTTATTAAGGAAATCAGTACCTTATTGCATGTGTTACAGATATTTTCTCCAGTTTGCCATTTGATTTTATGGTGTTTTTACTCCATGGAAATTTTTATTATTTTTATTTGTGGTTCAGATGCAGAAATTTTGCCTTCCTTTCTCCTGAGGTTGTCTCATACCTGGGTCAAGATCTATAGGAGTAGATTTTCTTCTAGAACTTTTACATTTTTGTTTTTGATGTTTGCCTTTAATTCACTAGATATTCTGGGATGAGGAGTGAGTTAGATTCTAGTTTTCTTGTTTGCTTGTTGCCTGTGGGGTGTTCCAATTTTGTTTACTAAGCAGTGCTCTTTCTTTGAAGATTTGAAATGCTACCTAAATGATCAAATGGACTCTTCTATCAGGATTCTTCTGTTGACCCTTTTATTCATTTCTAAGCCAGTTTCATACTGTTTTCATGACTGTGACCTAACATTTTAGCCTTATTTAATAATTAATAGGGTGAGTTCTCCTATTCTTCTTTTTCAGTATTTATTTTCCTGGCTAGTGTCATTTCCTTATTCTTCTTTGGGAACTCTAGAAGCATTCTGTTACTTTCAAACTATCCTTAGCTCCCTTACAAGAATGGAAATGAAAATGACGTCCAAACCCATTGATATTTCTAGTGAGATTGCTTTGGGTTTATCGAGTTACTTAGGGAGAGTTGACATCTTTACCTCTTAAGTTCCTATAGTATTATTCTACTTATGAAAGCCATCTTTTATGCTACTCAGCACAGGGTTGAGGTTTTCTTTATATAGACCCTATTTCTTTTCTTTCTTTTTCTTTTCTTTTTTTTTTTTTTTTTTTTTTTTGAGACAAAGTCTCAATCAGTCACCCAAGCTGTAGTGCAATGTTGCCATCTTGGCTCACTGCAACCTCTGCCTCCTGGGTTCAAGCACTTCTCTGCCTCAGCCTCCCAAGTAGCTGGGATTACAGGTGCCCATCACCACACCTGGCTAATTTTTGTAGCCTTTGTAATTTTGGAGCCTGTGTAAGGTTGAGATGAGGTTTCCTCAACTTGGCCAGGCTGGTCTTGAACTCCTGACCTCGTGATCCACCTGCTTCATCCTCTTAAAATACTGGGATTATAGGCGTGAGCCACCACACCCAGCTGACCCTATCCATTTCTTTAGTTTGTATTTATGTTTTAGATTCTTCAATATGAACATTTTTATGTAAATTTAAGAAATTATTTTAAAATAGAGTTTTAAAATTACACTTATTTTTACATCTATATGAGAATATTATTATTTCTGTGTATTAACTTTGTAACCAACCACCTGTACTAAAGCCTCTGAGTATTTCTAATAGTTGATTCTTTTGCATTTTCTAGGTATAAAATCGTACCACCTGCAAAGAACGATGATTTTTCCATTTTGTATATAATACTCCAAATGGCATTTCAACATTAAATTATAGAGGCAGCAGATGGGCATTCTCATCTTATGGAAACATGCTAGCCTTTCACCACTGACCATAGCTTGGGTGTGGCAATATGGTATTTTATCTCACCTTCAGGTATCTTGATGACTTTCCCTGTTACAGACCTAGTTACCCCACAGACACATCTAGCTTTCTTTCATTGCTTTTATAGGCTCCAAGCTGACACACAATTCTTTAAAGAAGCAGCTTCCCAAATGTTCTGTGAGCCACATCTCCATCTGCACAGTTTTGATGCTGCCCCAAGAAGAACTCTCTAGGGTCATGGGAATGTCCTGTATCTGCACTGTCCACTGCAGGAACCACTGGCCACTTGTGGCCACTGAGTGCTTGAAATGTGGTAGATGTGACTGAGGAACCAAACTTTTAATTTTTTTTCATTTTAATTTTTATTTAAATCGTCTCGTTATTGAGCACTTAAAATGTAGCTAGTACTACCGAGGGGTGTTCACTTTTAATTAATTTTCATTGAAATAGCCTCATGTGGCTGGTAGCTGCAGAATTGGGCCACATGGGTCCCTTATTCATGGAAGGGTAAGATATAAGTGCTAGAAAGGGTCTGGTGGGCCAGGCACAGTGGGTCACGCCTATAATCCCAGCACTTTGGGAGGCCGAGGCAGGCGGATCACAAGGGTCAGGAGATAGAGACCATCCTGGCCAACATGGTGAAACTCCATCTCTACTAAAATGCAAAAAAATTAGCTGGGCATGGTAGTGCACACCTGTAGTCCCAGCTACTCAGGAGGCTGAAGCAGGGGAATCGCTTGAACCCAGGAGGCAGAGGTTGCAGTGAGCCAAGATCATGCCGCTGCACTCCAGCCTGGTGACACAGCGAGACTCCATCTCAAAAAAAAAGAAAGAAAGAAAGGCCCTAGTGGCCACTCACTGTGCCCAGAGACACTGAGATTGGACCCACGTCACACAGCAAGTTCATGACAATGCTGAAACTGGCAGCCCAGGATTCTCACTCTTTGTCTCAAGCTTGTGTCACTGTCCGACCCTTATTTTACTCCTCACCTCCCATTTCCCTTCTATAAATGATCACCGAATTCCCAGTGTGTGCAGACCAATGCCCCGCACAGCGGACAGGCCCGAGCCTCGCGGACTCCCTCCCTAGCGCGGGTCCAGCCAGTGGCTGCGCAGTTGTTGAGTTTCCAGCCAAGCTCCCTCACTCCGCAGTGCAAAGGTTCTTGCAAGATAAAGGCAAGGAGGCAAAGTCCCCGGCCGTTTGTTGCGGTGGAAAGCACCCCCAGGCACTGTGTTGGTGTTCCACCATCATCAGGAAATGCCTGTCCTGGTCGGAATATATTTTCTAGTCCTTCTAAAAGAAGATTTTCTGCATCTTCTGTATGGCAGTAGGGGTTGCTCCTGTCCCTGTGACTGCTCTAAACCTTACGAGAACTCAGCCTGCCATGGTCAGGGAGTGGACAGGAGAATATAGAAAGCAAAGCCTTTGAGAAGGCACTCAGCCGAGGCTCCAGCAGACAAGGAGGCTCTCTCAGTCATGAAGGAGCCACAGCCTTGCTTGCCCGTCACTTTGAGTTCTTCCTACTTTAGCCAGCTCTCTCTCTTTCCCTGGTGAGGGGGTTCCCTGCATCAGTCCCTCGGCCCCTGTGGGTCTCCTCAGCCTTCCCTTCCAGTCAGTCATTCAAAGGAAGCAGGAGGGAACCACACTACAGACTCCCGGCTTTTTCTGGAGGGCAGGAAGCCTTCCGCTTATACTAGAGGTCGCTTGTTGGAGCTTAGAGATTCAGAATGCCAGGCACTTGGGCTTCCTCCTGGCACTACTGCTCCCTGGTAGCATGGCCATGGGTGCCTCAGTTTGCCCACTTATAAGATGGGGCTTGTAATAGCCATCTCACAGGGCTCCAGGGATGAGGACATGAGTCCACCTTCCACAGATGTCAGCACTGATCCACACTGAGGTGTCTCCTCTACCTGCACGGAGGGCAGGTGACCTCCAGGCGGGGATCCCTCTGCTTCTCGGGGAGAATCCTTGAGGCAGCCTTATTTGGGGAGCATGGCCTGCAAACAGACTATGTAGGGGGCCCCCAGAGTCTCTTTTTCACAGCTGGACCACATGTATGTCCTGCCCCTGCCAGGGGTCCCCAGCTCCTTGGGGCAGCCTGTCCAGCCCACCCAGTGGCCCCCATCGGAGCCATCCAGGCAGTGTGTTAGTGGGTGTTGGGAGCAGTGCCCTTCCAGTGGCCGGCAAGGGCAGTGCACATGCTTGAATCTGCTGCCACTGAAGAAGTCAGCTCCTCAGGTGGGACAAGGTCCCTGACCCTCCTGGGAATCTGACCAGATTCCATAGTTTTCCTTTCTCAGCATGGCTTCTGTGCTGGTTTACGCAACAGCAGCAACCTGCAGAGCCTGGGCTTCAGGGCTCATTCCCAGACACCGAAGTCTGTGATGAATAGATGGGTCTGTACACTCTTAGCAGAGAGACAGTAATTTGCTCAAAGGTCAAACTCAGCTTGATTTAGAACACAAAATTACTAGGATTCTGTTCTTTCTGCAGATGTTGCTCCTGTATTTTTCATGGTCAAGGAAAAGCCCTGAAGCACCTTTTTAGAACATAAGAGCTAAGTGATTTTTCCTCATTTGATGACCGTCTTTTTCTGCATCCCAGCACACCCCCAGATGGGAAAAGGCTATGATGAATTTCTCCCACCATTTATGTCACACTATGTGCCAGTCACTAGAGCATGTGGTTTCCATGTGTAAGGAGATGCTCTTAGTGCATTTTTTCTGTGTCAGGCACTGTTTTCCATCATGTTTATCCTGTGCCAGGTGCTGCTGTAAGTATGGCACTGCCTAGAAGTGTGAACGCATTTCATCCTTACATAAACCCTGTGAAGCCAATACTATGACTGTCCCCATTTTATGGATGGAGTCGCTGAGGCATCTGGAGGTGAAGTAGCTTGCCCATGTTGCACAGCTAAGTTGGGAGAGGGGGCAGGATTTCAACCCAGGCTGTCTCATTCCAGAGTTCACATTCTTAACCACTACCCATGCTCCCTGGCCACCCAGGATCCCTGTGAGGTATGCACTTGTTACAATTCCATTTTACAGTGAAGACGCTGAGGCCTGGAGAGTTTGTATGGGGGCCAGTGCCTGCCTGGGATTCCAATGCAACACCTGCAGGTCTGACCCCTAAAACTGACCTGGCCCATTGGTTATTGTCATTTCTGAGCACCTGGACCGTGCCTCCTCCAGTGCTCCTCACATTATGCAGGTCAAATGCAACCAACTGACTTAGGAGCCAAGGCTCCCCTAAAGGGGTACCTCTCCACCCTTCTTTTGTCGCCTAGGCTGGAGTGCAGTGGTGTGATCTCGGCTTACTGCACCCTCTACCTCCCAGTTCAACCAGTTCACTGCCTCAGCCTCCTGAGTAGCTGGGATTACAGGTGCCCCCCACACCGCGCCTAGCTAATTTTTGTATTTTTAGTAGAGATGGGGTTTCACCATCTTGGCCAGGCTGGTCTGGAACTCCTGACCTCGTGATTCACCCACCTCAGCCTCCCAAAGGCCTGGGATTAGAGACGTGAGCCACTTTGCCCAGCCTCCACCCTTCTTTTATGAAACATTCTCATTTTCTTCAGCTGTGTCGTTGACTACAGATTATTACATCTTTCCATTTACTTATTTACTGATTCTGTTTCCTCTTGTGAATTGACTGTTCATATCCTTTGCCCATTCAGCTCTCAGACTGTTTATTTTACGTAGATCTGCTTTCTAACTCAAGAGTCATGACAGGATCTCCTCTAATATCCATCAACATGTAACATTTTTGTCCCCTTTCTGTTTCGAAACAATTCTGAAAATAATTACTTGCCTATACTGCTAAATAAGAGGGTAAGAACGTGATTTCATCCATCCCTTTATGCCTCCAGCCCCAGAATTTAAAAAAAAAAAAAAGAAGTGGAAACTTAAAATTTTTTTCTTACACATACTGTAGAATGTCTAAGTCTGTCTGGAGCAGTGGGCACCCGGGCATAGCCCACTTCCTTAGACAGAGCACCTGTCCTTTGAGGGCAGGGACTGCACCTGGTTCTGTTTTCCAGATATTTTTTCACTTGTTTATTTCCTAAACCTTTTTCCTATTCTGGAAACCATGCATCAGCTGGCCCAGCAGCCAGAGCCTCAGCCCCACGTCCCAACGCCTTGAGATCCAGCTCCTTAGTCTCCAGGAGGCCAGCACGTCCGCTATCAGCAGGCACAGGTGTTCTGAGTCAGGCTGCCCTATGCCCCTTCCTGTAACTAAGAGACAGGCCAAGTGGGTCCATGCATAAGAGCTCTTCCAGTAAATGCAAAAGGTGGCAGGTGTGCTAGCCTTATTTGGCATTTCCTTCATAATTTTGTGAAAGGGTGGCACTTCTGCCTGTGTCATATAAGCCAAGTCGTTTTCATAAAGATTTAGTTATATGATCATTCATAACGCTGTATTGAGAGGATTGGAGGAGGATGAGCTTTGCATATGTTGAGAACAGTTGTGCCTGTCTAGGAGCTCCAGGTACTCCGTAACCTGTGGTTGCGTGAGAACTAGTTAGTGTTATGTTGAAACACATGAAATTGCCAGTACTGGAACATTTTTGATGAAAAGTATTGGTGCTTCACTATTGTGTTCCCCTCTGTGATCAGAGTTTTCTTATAAGACCATCTTATAGTGAGCTTCTTTGTAACTAAAGCAAGATTGGAAATATCATGAAAGATCCTAGTCTGCATAGACTTGAGGTCACATTTGATTATCCAGGTGAGGAGGATTTAACTCATGTCAGAGCAAAGGCAGGCAAATAGTAATTTTTAATACTGCACAGCATTGGTACATAACGGCTGTCCTCACGGGTCTTCTGTACTGAAGCCCTCGTGGGTACCCAGAGTCCAGTTCCCCATCCTCTTTCCTTCTGTTCCCACATGTGCTTAGAAGAACCACCAGTGTGGTCCTTTCCCACACCCTCCTGGTGCTCCAATTAAGTAATGCCATTGAGGTCTTCCTGTAGTTGTAGATTGCTATCTCTGAATTAATCACGAGAGAACATAGACATCGTATGGGCAAATCTGGCCAGAAACAAGACAGCCTCAGCCAAGAAATATTTTTCTTGGAATCACAAAACACGATAAACAGATCATTGGGTTCTGTTCACATTTGAACCCAAATGTGTTCAAATTTGTGAACATAAATCAACATGGATTTATTCATAAATGATTCTCCTCTTACAGACTGGAGTCCCGTCATGGAGTAAAGGCAAGCGCATAGATGGCTCCAGGAAGGGGGCTCCAGGGAAGAAAGAGGTCAGGGATTTGTGTGTGTGTGTGTGTGAGGGTCAAAATTGCCCATAATATTAATTTGCCATCTAATCCTAGTGCTGGGAAAGTGGGACTTTGCTCCCCTCTGCTTGAACTGTAATCACCTCCTGACCAATGTTTATGTTCAAAGAACAGCAGCCCAGTCCTGATCCTTGGGGGTTTATCACAGCTTTTTTTAGCCCAATCAGAGGACAGTGCCAAGAGGGTGTGGGCGTGTGGTGGGTGCGATCATCAGGAACTCATGGGAGCTGTGCAGTTACAGGGGTGTGTCTGAACACAGCATGGTGTTGCACGCAGACCAGGGCAGAGGATGGTCCTGATGCCAGTTGCCCAGGTGGGCTACGAGGCTGAGTGCTGCCCATTTCTTTCCAGAATGGAAGTTTAGACACAAGTGCATTTGCGTAGTTTTCTCAGGTTTTCTGGCTCCCCATCATTTTGTTTTCATCTGTCTAAACCTAAGCACAGGGAGTTTTGATCAGACAGATCTGAAATGCTGGCAGGGTGCAAGGGAGGGCACGAGTCTTTATCTCATCTGTTGGCACCTTCCCCCCAGCTTGTCAGTTAAGGCATAACTGACAAATTGAACTGCATCTATTTAAGGTGTGCATGCGATCAGAAATGCGTGGATACTGAGAAATGACTGCCACAATCAAGCTGGGGAACACGTCTTGATGGCACTTTTTAGAGCTCAAATCGCAGCCATGTTGCAGTTTGCTATGTGACCACCTACATTGTAATTTGGGTGGGGCAGGGAGCATTGGTGCAATGGGATGATGGCCAAGTTCCCCAAGCCTGTGTAAAATAATGGGTGTTTAGGTATTAGCACAACACATGTGAGGATCCACCATGTGAGGATCTAGAGTCCTTTATCTTGATAAATTTAATCATCAAATTAGAATCCAGCGGCAGTTTAAGAGACTTCATGTGAGCTCTGTTTAGTCTTAAAATAGTTGCACTCCAAGCTCAGCTTTAATTTTCCTCCACTTTATTCTAATCCTCCGGGTGAGTTTTTCTCATGTCCCACAGAGTAGAAGGCGTCCCTGACATGGTTGGCCCGGCCCTTCCCATCTGCTGCTGTGCTGTTCTTTGACTACATCATGTTCCCCGCTCAGGCCCCATGCTTGCCTTCTCCTGGAATAGTTTTCGCCCAGAAAGCCATGGCTCACCTCCTTCAACTCTTGGCTCAGATGTCACCTTTACAGGAAACTGTCCCTGGCTGGCTGGCCCCATCCCCTGCTCTTCTGTCCTTAGCATACTTTATTTTTTTCTCTGTGCCCATCTCGTAGGTCCACAGGGCACACTGTGTTTTGCTGATTACGAATTGTCCATCTTTTCCTATCAGAATGTGGACAGCATATGGGCAGGGGTTTCGTTTCGTTCACGGCTACATGATCAGCTCCTAGAACTGTGCCTGGTATATGGTAGGTGCATAAATACATATTTAACATAAGCTGGGCAGTGTTCAGGGAGAGAGGACTGGATCAGGGCTCTGTCTTGATTCCAGGCCCTCCACGAGGAAAATAGCTTTTATGTGTCCTGGCAGGTTTCTTCTTCAGGACACTATAGAGGCATCGCTGTGCACAGATCATAAGGGCTTTTATTCCATAAGCAAACCCTTCTTAGGCCCTCCCAGATGAAGACAAAATATTGCTGTGCCCCAGGATTTCTAGACCATCCAAATCAAGTATTCGGATCAATCCTATATAGAGCTATAAGGTAAACTTAATGTTCCAACTACGACATAGTTGTATGTATCCATGAGATTCCAAACTTCTCAGATCTAGTGCTCTTGTAATCTCATCCTGAAGCCCTGTGCTCAGGGACCATCAAGGATGTGACAGATCAGTCTTTCTTAGCCCCCTCCCCAGCAGGAAGAAATGCTATGTAAAAGCACAGCATCCTGGAATGTCAGACCCAGTAAGGGCACTAGGTGCTAACCAGGTGCTGGGATGGGAGGACGTTTGTTAACATGAAAAGATATATATCAGGGTAATGTGGAGAAAACACTCATTTCAGGAGATGCAGTTTAGAAAGGGAATTCAAGACAGCATTTTGGCCTGTAGGTCTCTGGTTCTTATTACCTTCTGGATGAGAGTACTGAAGTTAATATCCTGTGAGGTGTACTCATTATATATTCATTTATGTATTCATTTGCTCATTCAGCAAATATTTATTGAATTTTTCTAGCAATGTACCTGGACCAGCGAAAAACAAAGAAACATCTTTGCTGTCATGGAATGCACATTTTCATGGGAGAGACAGATACTATTTTTTTTTAGCATATTCAATTGTGATCACTGCTAAAACTAGGCACATGGGACCTGTGGTGAACAGTAATGGGAGATGCTGATGGGGCCCTGGAGGGCCACTCTGAGGATATGATTTTTAAACTCAGCTCTCAAGGGGGAGGTCTGGACCTCTCTGGTAAGGTCCAGGCAGAGGGAATGGTTGGCACCAAGGCCTCTGGCAGGCAGATTGTGGTATGTTCACACAGGAAGCCAGTGTGAACAGAAGGTAGTGACCAAAGGGAAATGGGTATTGAGGAATGTTTGCTAGTCTTCTGTATTAATCAGGGCTCCAGAGAAATGAACCAATAGTATAGAAATAGAGATAGATGTGTATATAAACATATGGAGAAACTTATCAAGCTGTCCCAGCTCAGGCAGGTGGGCAGTAAAAGGGGGCAGACTCCCCCTTCCTCTACCTTTTGTTCTATTCAGGCCCTCAACAGATTAGATGATGGCCGCCTACATTGGGAAGGGCAGTGTACTTTGTAGAGCCCACCAATGCAAATGCTGATCTCATTCAGAAGCAAGCACCCTCACAGGCACTTGCAGAGATAATGCTCAGTCTGCACACACTGGGGCCAATTTGACACTCAGAATTAACCACCACATCTTCTGAACTACTCTAAGTCTTCTCTTATTTTTTGATGATCACATCCTTTTCCAGGTAAATTAGCATCCTTTACCTATACCTCCTTCTTAAAACTTTAATTACTAATCCTATAAAGATAGTAATAAGATCAGAGTTTAAAAAGCCTTCCAGTTTCAGCACTTCGCTATCCACAAAGCTCTTTTACAACTGTCACCTAATGAAAGGCAGTGAGAGACCCCCTTTTAATAGGTTTACAATTAAATGTGTTCCTCATAATCTCTTTATATGATCCAAAGTATGAATACAATCTATTATGCTTTTTTTCTTTAATAAACTTTTTTAAATTGTGGTAAAATACGCATAACTTAAAATTTACCATCTTAACCATCTTTACATGTACAGTTCAGTGGTATTAAGCATTAAATATATTCATATCATTGTACAGTACATCTCCAGAACACTTTTCATCTTGCACAACTGAAACTCTGTACCCATTAAACATCAACTCCCCATTTTCTCCTCCCTCAACCCCTGGCAACCACCATTGTACTTTCTGTGTCTGTGAATTTGACTACTCTAAGTGTCTCATATAAGTATTTGTCTTTTCTTGACTCGCTTATTTCACTTGACATAGTGTTCTGAAGGTTAATCTATGTTGTACGTATGTCAAAATTTCCTTCCTTTTTAAGGTTGAATAATATTCCACTGTATGGATAGACTGCATTTTGTTTATTCATTTTCCCATTGATGGACACTTGGGTTGCTGCCATCTTGGCTTTTTTGAAGGATGCTGCTGTGAACATGATTTAGCATATCTCGTCAGGACCCTGCTTTCAATTCTTTTAGATATATATGCAGAAGCAGCACTGATGGATCATATGGTAATTCTATTTTCAATTTTTTGAGGGACTGCCATGCTGTTCTCCACAGTGCCTATACCATTTTATATTCTCATCAATAGTGCACAACAGTTTTGATTTCTCCACATCCT
Organism: Cacajao melanocephalus; assembly: GCA_963573385.1. Classification (NCBI taxonomy): domain Eukaryota; kingdom Metazoa; phylum Chordata; class Mammalia; order Primates; family Pitheciidae; genus Cacajao; species Cacajao melanocephalus. The sequence continues at coordinate 17,693 of CAUYLG010048442.1, forward strand.
TGCCAACTCTTGTTATTTTCTGTTTTTGATAGTAGCCATCCTAATGGGTACGAGGTCTAATCAATAAAAAGCTATACTTTTCAAATTGAAGTATAACATACATACCGAAAAAATCACAAATCAAAACCTTGCTGAAATTTTCAAAGTAAACACACCCATATCAGATCAAGAAACAGAACAATGCCAGCACACCTGGAAGCATCCTTCATGTCCCTCCCCAGCCATTACTCACCACTCACTACCACAGCCCACCAAGTTACTCACCGTGCTGATCTCTATTACCGTAGAGTAGTTTTGGCTGTCTGGAACTTTATATAAGTGGAAACATGTTTTTCATCATTTGTGTCTGGCTTCTTTTGTCCAACATTATGAACATTTCATAAACATAATGTTGACTACAGCATTCTCCAGAGAAATAGAACCAATAGGGTGTATTTGTATATACGGAAAAATTTGTTTTAAAAAATTGGCTCATGCACTTATAGAGACTGGGAAGTCCAAAATCTCCAGGGCGGGTTGACAGGCTGGAGACACAGGAATGAACTGATCTTACAGTTCGAGTGTAAAGGGTTTCTGCTGCAGATTTCTTCTTGCTTGGGGGAGGCTAGTCTTTTTATTCTGTTAAGGCCTGTAACTGGTTGGATGAGCTCCCCCACCCCCATTATGGGTGGCAATATACTTTACTCAAAGTTCACTAATTTAAATGTTAATATCATCTCAAAGCACCCTCACAGAAACATCCAGAATAATGTTTGACCATGTATCTGGGAACCACGGCCCAGCCAAGTTCACACGTAAAATTAACCATTATACATGTCATAGTAGTTCACTTTCATTGTTGTTTCTATTATGTGGTGTGAATATATCACATTTCCATTTGACTTTTCCAATTTGAGAGTATTATAATAATGCTGCAATAACAATCTCCTAAATGTATTTTGAGATACATATATGTGTGTGTATATATATGTGTGTGTGTGTATATATATATGTGTGTGTGTGTGTGTGTGTGTATGTGTATATATATGTTCACTTGGTTATAGTACAATATTCTTTTTTATGACTCTGGCTTTGTTTTACTATTATTTTCATTTTGTAATTTTGTATTTATGTTCATGAAAGATATAGACTGATCACTTTTCTGTAACACTTTTCTCAGGTTTCAGGATCAAGGTTATGCTAAAAGCATAAAATAAGTAGGAAGGACTCCTCCTTTTGTTTTCTCTATTGAAGAGTTTATGTAGAATTTGTATTATTTCTTAAGTGTTTGGGAGATTTCACTGATAAAAATATCTGGGTGTAGAGTTTTCTTTTGAGAATTTCTAAATTAGAGATTCAGTTTTACAAATAGATATAGAACCAATTGATTTTCTCTTCTGTCATTTTTGTAAGTTGTATCTTTGTAGGAATGAGTCCATTTTATTTAAAAGCTTAAATATATTGGCATAGTATTTATATAGGCTTTCCAGTATCTGTAGGATCTGTAGTTATGTCTCTATTTTCAATCTGATAGTGACAATTTGTGCTTTTTACTTCATCAGTCCTGTCAGAGGTTTATTAAATTTATTAATATTTTGAAAAGTCAACATTTGTCTTAATTTCTATTTTTTGTTTGTTTTCTATTTCAGTGTTTTCTCCTTTTTTTTTTCTTTCTATTTTCTTTTTTTCTTCGGAGTTTCACACTTGTTGCCCAGGCTGGAGTACAGTGGCACAATCTCAGCTTACTGCAACCTCCACCTCCTGGGTTCAAGCAATTCTCCTGCCTCAGCCTCCTGAGTAGCTGGGATTATGGGCACCCACCACCATGCCCAGCTAATTCTTTGCATTTTTAGTAGAGACAGGGTTTCACCATGTTGACCAGACTGGTCACAAACTCCTGACCTCAAGTGATCTGCCCGCCTCAGCCTTCCAAAGTGCTGGGATTACAGGCATGAGCCACTTTGGGTTTTTTCCTTCTACTTTCTTTGGGTTTAATTTGTTGTTCTGTTTTCTTGCTTTTTAAGATCAATTTGTAAATCATTACTTTTTAGTCTTCTTATCCCACATATTCACATAAGGCTAGAAATCTACCTCTAAGTATAGCTTTTGCTGTATCTTTCAAGTTTTGTTATGTTATATCCTTCACTTCAGGATGTTTTCTGACTTCCAATGTAATTTCTTTGATCTGTAGACTGTTTAGAAATGTATCACTTTGTTTATAAACATTTGGGGGTTTTTAAAAATGTTATTGATTCCCAAAGTAATTCCATTATGTGATCAGAAAAAAATCCTCAGTTCTTTGACATTTTTTCAGACTTGCTTTGTGGCTCAACAGTAAGTCTGTTTTAATAAGTGTTTCATGTGCACTTGAAAAAAATATGCCTTCTTAAGAACAACACATGTAGATGCAGTCACTTAACAACAACATATGTGGACAGTTGGGTTCAATTTGTTATTTGTATTGTTTATGTCATCTATGGCTTTACTGAATTTTTTTTTTTTTTATTGTACTTTAGGTTCTGGGGCACATGTGCAGATCATATGGGATTGTTGCATAGGTACATACATGGCAATGTGGTTTGCTGCCTCCATCCCCCCGTCACCTATATCTGGCATTTCTCCCCATGTTATCCCTCCCCAACCTCCCTACCCCCACTGTCCCTCCCCAGCACCCCCAACAGACCCCAGTGTGTGGTGCTCCCCTCCCTGTGTCCACGTGGTCTCATTGTTCAACACCCGCCTATGAGTGAGAACATGCAGTGTTTGATTTTCTGTTCTTGTGTCAGTTTGCTGAGAATGATGGTTTCCAGATTCATCCATGTCCCTACAAAGGACACGAACTCATCGTTTTTTATGGCTGCATAGTGTTCCATGGTGTGGCACATA
>CAUYLG010048446.1:0-53626 GCA_963573385.1 Cacajao melanocephalus
AATAATAGTGGGAGACTTTAACATTATACTGTCAACATTAGACAGATCAACGAGATAGAAAATTAACAAGGATATCCAGGACTTGAACTCAGACCTGGAGCAAGTAAACTTAACAAATATTTACAGAACTCTCCACCCCACATCCACAACACATACATTTTTCTCAGTATCACACCTATTTTAAATATTACACCTATTTTTAAAGTGACTGCGTAATTGGAAGTAAATCACTCCTCAGCAATTGCATAGCATTTTACAGGTTTAAGTAAAACACTGGTTGGCTGCTTGTTTGTTATTTTCATCTCTTATTCCTTCCTGTCTCCATTGTTAAGTACAATTATTGGCATAAAAGAGGTTTTTAATACCCATTTTTAGACTGAATTCTAGCCTGGGCAATAGAACAAGAATCTCATTCTCTCTCCCTCTTTCTCTTCCTCTTTCTTTAAAAAAAAAAGAAAAGAAAAGAAAAAAAAAGAAAATGAAAATGAAAAAAAAAAAGAAGAGAAATAATACAGGGAGAATAAAGGAGTGGAAAAATATTTTTTTTAATGTTTCAGGTTTTGTACTGATTGTGAAATCTTTAAGAGATTACACTTTATTCATCTTTGGAATGTCACCACCACAGTCCAGTTATAGTAGATAAAAAGCTGTTAACACATGTGCTAGCTTAATCATTCCATTTGTGTACTTCCTCTGTTTTTATTGAGGGCAAACAATGTAGCTAATTTATGCTCCATTTACACATAGTAACTATGTGACTGACTGATGAGGTTTAAACTTAAGGTAAAGGGTAAGCATATTCTTTCTTTTCTGTAACCTTTCCCATGTCAGCACTTTATTCTGCCCGAGAGGCAGTGAGGATAAGGTTGAAAGTAGGAGCTCTGGAACCATTATCTGGGATCAAGCTACATCTGTACTATTTACCAACTTTGTGACCTTGGGTTCACTGCCAATCATTTTTGTGCCTTTATTTCTGCATCTCTAAAACTAGAACTTTAGGCCAGGTACAGTGGCTCATACCCATAATCCCAGCACTTTGGGAAGCCAATATGGAAAGATCACAAGAGGTCAGGAGTTTGAGATCAGCCTGGCCAACATGATGAAACCCCGTCTCTACTAAAAATACAACAATATTAGCCAAGCATGGCGGCAAGGGATTATAATCTCAACTACCTGGAGGCTGAGGCAGGAGAATCGCTTGAACTTGGGAGGCAGAGGTTGCAGTGAACTAAGATCGTGCCACTGCACTCTAGCCTGAGCAATAAGAGTGAAACACTGTCTCAAAGAATAAAATAAATAAATAAAACTAGAACTTTAATAATATGACCTGCCATAAACGGTAGTTGTAAAACAATAAATTTTTGCATGAGAATCATTTAGCACTTTGTCTAGCACATCAAACCACCAATGAACAATTAGCTATTATAAATTCTCACGTTAATATGATCATGAATCTTCCAGTTAGCCAAGAACCAAACCTGCATTAACAGTTTATCCAATGAGTATCAGTTATATATAAGAAATTTTACCAGACAACAGAGGAACTAAAAATGCAATTGGAAAATAAAGCAGAGTGTGAGAAATGTTATGGTATAGAAAATAATAGGAAACTATGAAAACAGAGCAGAGATGCCTAATTTGATACCAAGTTCATGGAGCTATGTCCACTGAGAATTGCTACCATTAATAAATGCTGAATTTAGTCATTATTTTTTGCACTTATTAATCATATTTTTATTATACTTTTGATATGCTGAGTTATAGGAATTAAGTTTTAATGTTGAGCCAACATGAATTCTCAGAATAAACCCAATTTAGTCGAAGTGTATTATCCTTTATATTTGTGTGTGTGTGTTTGTGTGTGTGTGTGTGCGTGTGTGTGTGTGTCTGTGTAGCTAAATTTGCTAAAATTTTAAGGAAGTCATGAAGGAGGTTGGTTTCTTTTTTTTTCTTCAAATGTCTTCATATGGTTTTGGTATCATAGTAATGCTGGCCTCATAGAATGAGTTATGAAGTGTTCCTTTTCAGTTTCTTGAAGAGTTGATGCAGAATAATTATTTTTTCCTTTAATATTTAATTATTATTATTACTATTTTGAGATGCAGTCTTGCTCTGTCACCCAGGCTGGAGTGCAGTGGCACAATCTTGGCTCACTGCCACTTCTGCCTCCCAGGCTCAAGCAATTCTCTTTGCCTCTGCCTCCTGGGTAGCTGGGATTACAGGTGCATGCCACCACACCTGGCTAATATTTGTATTTTCAGTAGAGACAGGGTTTCACCATGTTGGCCAGGCTGGTCTCAAACTCCTGACCTCAGGTGACTGGCCTGCTTTGGCCTCCCAAACAGCTGGGATTACAGGCTTGAGCCACCATGCCTGGCCTATTATTTAACATTTAATAGAATTAATAAATGAAGCTATCTGGTTCTGAGTCCTTCTTATGGGAAGGTTTTAAACTATAAATTTCATTTATTTCACAGACACAAGGTTCTTCTAATTTGGATCTTTCAAGGAATTTGTACATTTCATCTAAGTTGTTGAATTTATAGACACAAAGTTATTCATTACATTTCCTTACTTATATTTGTAGAGTAAATAAGGATATCACTTTTCTCATTCCTGAGACTGGTAATTTGTGCCTTCTTTTTGTCCTGTGTATCTCACTAGACATTTATCAATTTTATTGATCTTCTCAAAAAATAATAGTTTGTTTCATTGACTTTTGCATTAGTTTTCTATTTATTTTTCTGAACTTATTTTCTTTTATTCGACTTATATAGGGTTGAATTTGCTCTTCTTTTTGTGGTTTCTTAGGATGGACAGTTAAGTCATTGATATGAGCTCTTTCTTCTTTTCTAGCTTAAGTATGTAGTCATATAAATTTCCCTCTAAGTACCACCTCAGCTTCACCCTTAAAATATTGACATATTGTATTTTCAATTTATAGCTATTCAAAAGGTATTTTACTTTCCATTTTGATTTTCTTCTTTAACTCATATGTAATATAGTAGTACACTAGCTTGCAAACATTTAAGTAGTTTCAAAATATTTGCTATTTGTTTCTAATTTAATTTTATTGTAGTCATAGTGCATGTCTGCAGGAGTGAATTATTTTAAATTTACTGAGACTTTATTAATGGCCCAAAATATATTCTACTTGCAAAAGTTCAGTGTATGCCTTAAAGGAATGCATGTTTTGCTGTTGCTGAGTGGGCTGTTCTAAAAATATTTATTCCATTTAGTTGACCGGTGGTAGTATTGTTCAGGTCTTCTATATGCTTACTGATTTTTTTTTTCTTCTCTTTAACCAGTTAATGAGAGAGGTTTTGTAGTCATGAACAGTAATTGGGAATTCATCTATATATGCTGTCAGTTCTATCAGTTTGTGCTTCATGTGCTGAATTTCTATTATTAGGTACATAAAAACTTAGCATTATTATGCCTCTTGAAGAATTTATTTTTAAATCACAAAAAAATTCCTTTTACCCTAATAATAATGTATTTTCTCTGATGTGTAATTTTTCTGATTAAGTTATTTGGTTTTTATATTTGTGGTAAATCTCTTGTAGACAGTATATAGTTGAGACTTGCTTATAAAAACTTCAGTCTAAGGATCATTGCCTATTAACTGTAAATTTAGACTTTTAGCATTTAATGTTACTTTTAATATGGCTTGGTTTAAATCTATTATTTTGTTATTTGTTATTTTTTCACCAGTCTTTTGTGCCTTTATTCTTTTTTATTGATTTTATTTAATCTCCTTGGTTTATTAGCTATATTTTTTGATGGTTGCTTTCATGTATAGTAAAAGAACTATACATGGAGCCCATTTCCATCTCTTCATCATTGGACTGTTTTAGTCATACATGCTATTATGACATTTACCATAAATTAAAATATATTATTACCTTTAAAAACAATTATTTTATACTAATTTTAAGAATGAGAATCATTATAAAAATGTTTACTGACATGTTAATCAAACCTAGTAGCTTTCTTCCTTTATGTGGTTAATCATATTTCTATCTGGTATTATTTTCCTTATGCCTAAAAGAATTCCTGTATTTTTTTTTTTGCAGTGCAAACCTAATAATTATAAAATTTCAGCTTTTGTTTGTTTGACAGAGCCTTTATTTCAAATTCATTATTGAAAAATAATTTCATGAGTAGAAAATTTTAAGTTGACAGCTTTTTTGTTGTTCAGTAAAGGTGTGATTTTATTCTATTCTTGTTGCATTGGTTCCTAATAGAAACACAATAAAAACCATCTGACTGCTTTTCATCACTTGTACACAACGTGCCTTTCTTCATTGGCTGCTTTTATGATTTTTTCTTTAAAATATGTTTTAAGCAATTTCATTAACATATACCTTGGTATTGTTTTCTTCATGTTTCTTCACTTCAGGCTTATTGAGCACCTTGGATACGTGTATTGGTAGTTTTAACTAAACTTGTAAACAATTATTGGGCCTTTATTCAATTTTTTCTCCCTTATTTTTTTGAGACTCAATTTACATATATTGTAGCAACTTAAGATGTTCCCCAACAAAGTGATGCTTCATTCATTTTTTTTTAATTTTCTGTTTAATTTTGGATAGTCTTTTTATTCTGTATTCAAATTCTTTAATCTTTTATTTTCCAAAGTTAAATTTCCTGTTAATTTAATGTAGTATATTTGTTCATCCTATGCATTGAATTTTTTCTATAGTAATTACATTTAATTATTTTTATAAAGTCTATGTTTGTAATTAACACAATTAATCTTTTCTCTATCTTCCAGAACATATAAAATACAATTACAAAATCTGTTTAGATGTTGTTGTCTGCTAAGTGTCATCAATAATATTTTGTGTCAATTTCCCAAAAAGAAATTCAAGGACTCTATTTTTGAGCAATTTTAAATGTACAGAAAACTAAGCAGAAAGTACAGAGAGTTTCCATATATTTCCTCTCTCCCCACGTAAATTCCCCTATTATTAGCATCTTGCATTACCGTGGTATATTTAATGCAATGGGTGAGCAAATATTGATGCATCATTATGAGTCCATACATTATATTAGGGTTCACTTTATGTTGTACATTCTATGGATTTGGGCAAATGTATAATGGAATGTATCCACCAACAGAGTGTCATATAAAAATAGTTGTATAGTCCTAAAAATCCACTATGCTCCACATATTGATACTTCCCTTCCCCCAAACCACCGGCATCCACTAAACTATTTACTATCTCTATAGTTTTGTGGGATTTTTTTTTTGGTGAGGGTATATTATATTATTGAAACCATATAGTAAGTAGCCTGTAAGACTGGCTTGTTTCACTTAGTGATATACACTTATTTCCTTCATGTCTTTTCATGACCTGATAGCTCATTTCTTTTTAACACTGAATAATATTACATTGTTTAGATGTACCACAGTTTGTTTATTCATTTACCAACTGAATGTCCTTGGTTGCTTCCAGGTTTTGACAATTATGAATAAAGCTGCAACAAACATTTGTATGCATCCTTGTGTGTAGACACGTTCTCAACTCATTTGGGCAAATACTGATGAGCATGAGACTGGACTGTGTCGGAAACATGTTAAGTGTTGGAGACTTTTAAAATGTCTTCCAACATGCTTACCATTTTGCATTCTCACCAGTGATGAAGGAGCTTCTTTTGCTTCACATCCTCACGAGCACTGAGTGTTGTCTGTGTTTTAGATTTTAGCCATTCTAATATGTATGTAGTCATATTTTATTGTTGTGTTAATTTGTATTCATGATGACATAAGACATTGAGGATTTTTTCAAGTGTCTTCTGTGTATCTTCCCTGGAGTGGCGTCTGGGCAGACGTCTTGCAAATTTTTTCAATTGAGTTATTTGGTTTCTTACTGTTGAATTTTATGAGTTCTTTGAATATTTCGAATACCAGTTCTTTAAGAGACGTGTTTTTCAAAGACTTTCTTTTAGTATATGACTCATCTTTTCATTTTCTTAAAAGTTTTTTTTCATACAGAAGAAGTTTGAAATTCTAATAAGGTTTAACTTCTCATTTTTTTTAATTCATAGATCATGTTTTTTAATATTTTATCTAAAAAGTCATTGCCTGGGAAAGGACACCCTATTCAATGAATGGTACTGGGATATCTGGCTAGCCATAGGCAGAAGAATGCATCTAGACCCCTTCCTTATACCATATATAAAAATTAACTCAATATGGCTTAATGTCTTAAACGTAAAACCCAATCTTACATAAAAATCGTGGAAGACAAACTAGACAATACTATTCTGGACATAGGAATCGGCAAAGATTTCATGACAAGGGCACACAAATGGGATCTAATTAAACTAAAGAGCTTCTGTACAAAAAAAGAAACTATTAACAGAGTAAACAGACAACCTACAGAATGGGAGAAAAATTTTGCAAAATATGCATCCGACAAGGTCTAATATCCAGCAACCATCAAGAACTTAAATTTATAAGAAAAAAAAAATTAAAAAGTGGGCAAAGACATGAACACTTTTCTGAAAAAGACATATTTGGTCAAAAGCATATAAAAAAAAGCTCAATATCACTGATCATCAGGAAATACAAATCAAAAACACAATGGGATACCATCTCACACCAGTCAGAATGGCTGCTATTAAAAAGTCAAAAAATAACAGATGCTGGCAAGGTTGCAAAAAAAACCAAACTCTTATACACTATTGGTAGGGGTGGACATAGTCTAACCATTGTGGAAAACGGTGTGGCAATTCCTCAAAGACCTCAAAACAGAACTGCCATTCCACCCAGCAATCACATTACTGAGTATGTATCCAAAGAAATTTAAAATTGTTCCGTCATAAAGAAATATGCATGCATATGTTCGCTGCAGCACCATTCATAATAGCAATGACATGGAATCAACCCAAATGTTCATCAGTGGTAGACTAGATAAAGGAAATGTGCTACATATACATCATGGAATACTGTGTAGCCATAAAAAAGCGTAAAATCATGTCCTTAGTGGGAACATCGATGGAGCTGGAGGCCATTATCCTTAGCAAACGCAGAAAGAGAAAACCAACTATTACATGTTTCTACTTATAAGTGGGAGCTAAATAATGAAAGCACATGGACATATACAGGGAAATCACAGACACTGAAGCCTGTTGAAGGGTGAATATTGGGAGAAGGGTACTAGCCTTACTTTTGGTACTAGCCTTAATACCTGTACTAGCCAAAATAATCTGTACAACAAACTCCCATGACAAAAGTTTACCTATGTAACAAGCCTGTGCATGTACCCTTGAACTTAAAAGTTAAGAAAAAGAGAAGTAATTCAAACAAGAAATTGGAACAGTAACAGAAAAGAAAAAGCCAAAAAATCCCACAAATTTTGAGGCTTTCAACTGGTTTTATGTATAATTAGAAATAATGTTGGAAGTTCATTTTTGTGCTATAAATTTTTTAGAAATTATACATCATAAATAATTAAACTAAGAAGTAATGAAGTTTTTATTTCCTTTAATATGCCTAGAAATATTTTTTAGTCCATGACAGAGGACTAAATGTTAATATTAAAGGGCTTCCTTAATTTCTATAACTCTGTTATTGAATTTAAATAAGTAAAATATATTTAATAATTTTGTTTTAAAAATAAAAAATAATTGCTAAATATAATGTTACCTACACTTTTTCCTGTTATCTTCTAGGCATTTTATAGTTTTGCATTTTCATTTATATCTATGATACATTTTGAATTAATTTTTACAAAAGGTGTCACATCTGTATTTCACGTGGGTTCCATTTGTTCCATTATCTGTTGAAAATACTATTCTTTCTCCATTAAATTGTCTTTGCTTCTTTGTTCAAGATAAGTTGACTATATTTGTTCAGGTCTGTATTGGTTTCTTTAATATACTTGACTATTCTTTTACCATAGCACACTGTCTTGAATACTGCGTGTATTAAGTTTTAAATTATAGTAGTGTCAGTCTTCTGACTTTTTTTCTTCAGTATTGTGTTGGTTATTCCAGGACAATTGCTTTCCATATAAACTTCAGAATCAGTTTGTCAATCCACAAAATAACTTGTAGAGATTTTATTGGGTTGCATTGAATCTATAGCTTAAGTTGTAAGGAAGTGATGTCTTATCAATATCAAGTCTTCCTATCCATGGATATGGAACACACTTGTTTATTTAGTTCTTTGGTTGCTTTTATGAGAGTTTTGTAGTTTTCCTCATATAGATCTTGACATATTTTTTTTACATATTGTGGTGTTAATGTAAATGGTGTTGCTTTTCTATTTCTAAATTCCAATTTTTATTACTGGTATACAGAAAATAAATTGACTTTTGTATATTAACTTTTGTATTTTAACCAAAAGTGTGGTTCCAGCAGGGTTTTGTTTTTGTTTTTTGTTTTTTTGGGGTCAATTCTTTGAGATTTTCTATTTAGGGAGACATTTGGTGTTGTTTTAAGACAGAGTCTTGCTCTTGCTACCCAGGCTGCAGTGTAGTGACATGATGTTTAGGCAGACATTACATTTTATCTGCACACAAAGATTTATATTTTTCTTCCTCAATATATACAATTTTTATATCCTTTTATTTTCTCATTACATTACCTGAAACTTCTAGTATGATTTTCAATAGGATAGGTGAGAAAGGACATGTCTGCCTTGTTGCTGATATTAGTGGAAAAGTATCTACTTTCTCATCATTAAATTTGATGTTAGCTATATGCTCTTTGTAGATGCTCTTTATTAAGTAAGTTACTCTTCATTCATAGTTTGCTGAAAAGTTTTACCATAAATTGGTGCTAAATTTTGTCAAATAGGGGCATTTTCTGTATCTTTTGATGTAATCATATGCTTTTTCTTTTTCTGTTGATGTGATGGAACACATTAATTAATTTTTGAATGCTGAACTGGCTCTGTGTACCTAGAATGAATTCCTCTCAGTCATGGTGCATAATTCTTTTTATATATTGTTGAATTTAATAATATGTTGTGGAAAAAATTTGCACAGGTTTATGAGAGATATTGATCTACAGTTTCCTTTCTTTAATAACATTATCTGGCTTTGGTATTAGGATAACATCAGTCTTATACAAAGAATTAGGACACATTTTCTCTGCTTTTTTTCTGCAGGATTGATAAAACCTTTTCCTTAAATATATTTTAGAATTAACCAGCGAAACCATCTAAAACTGGTGCTGGTTTGGTGGGTTATTGATTACTGATTCAATTTTTAAAATAGATAAAGATGTGTTCATATTATTTCATTTTGTGTGAGTTTTGGCAGATTGTGTCTTTCAACAAATTGGTCCATTTTATCTAGGTTGTCAATTTATGACCATACAGTTGTTAATAATATTAACTATCTTATTAATGTTCATTGTATCAGTAGTGATAGCTGCTTTTTATTTTGATATTATTAGTTTGTGTCTTCTCTCTTTTATTTCTTTCCCAGCAAGAAGATTATCAATTTTAATGATTTAAAAAAGTATTTGGTTTAAGTTTCTCTGTTGCCTGTTTTCAATTTTACTGATTTCTGCTCTTTTTTTTTTTTTTTGTCTTGTCTTGTCTTTTTCCAGCTTACGTTAGCAAGCATTAAGATTAAAATTAAATTTCGTTTTCATTTTTTCTTCTTTTGGTTTCCTAAGGTGCAAAATAAGATTATTGATTTTAGATATTTATTCTAATATATGCCTTCAACGTTATATATTTCCCTTAAGCATTGCTTTTGATGCATCATACGAATTTGATGTTTCATTTTGTTTCATTTAGTTCAAATTATTTTAAAATTACACTTGAGATTTATTTGACCTATGTGTTAATTAAAAGTAAGTTGTTTAATCTGCAAGTGTTTTGGAATTTTTAAGCTATCTTTCAGGCATTGATTTCTAGCTTAATTCCATCATGGTTTGGGAGAATACTTTTATGATTTCTAGTCTTTTGAACTTGTTAAAATGTGTTTTATGTCACAGAATGTACACATTTTGGTGAATGTTCCACAGAAGCTTGAGAAGAATGTATATTCTGCTGTTGGGTGAAGTATTTTCTAAATGTCAATTATATCCAGTTGATTTACAGTGCTGTTGACTTCAACTGTGTTCTTACTGAATTTCTGTGGGCTGCATTTGTCAGTTACTGATAGAAGGTATTGAAGTCTCCAAATACAGTAGTGGGTTATCTGTTTCTCCTTGCAGTTGTATCATTTTTTGCCTTACATATTTTGACACTCTGTTAGATACATACACATTAAAGGTTCTGAAGGTTTTTGGAGAGTTGAACCTTTGTCATCACTTACTGCCCCTTTTCTCCTCACAAGCAATTATCCTTGCTCCAAAGTTGGCTTTGCCTAAAATTAAGATAGCTACTCTAACTTTCCTTTGATTGGTGTTAGCATGGTGTATGCTTCTCTGTCCCTTCAAAAAAAATCAAACGGTTACTTTTTATTTAAAGTATATCTTTTGTAGACAACATATAGTTGGGTATTGTTTTTTACCTATTCTGATGGTCTTTGTCTTTTAATTAGTTGATTTAGACTATTCATATCTAAAGTGTTTATTGATATAGTTGGATTTATATGTACCATATTTGTTACTGTTTTCTCTTTGCTGCTCTTATTCTCGATTCCTAATCTGTGTCTTTCATCCTTTTCTTACCTTTTATAATTTTACTTGAGCATTTTATATGATTTCATTCCCCTCCTAGTATATCAATTATACTTCTTTAAAAAGAGTTTCAATGGTTACCTTAGAGTTTGCAATACACATTTATAACTAATATAAATCCACTATGAAATTACTATACATGTCATAGGTACTGCAAGTACTTCTTAACAGAATATTTCCAAGTTCTTTCTTTTCTTTCACAACATTGCTGTCATTCATGTTACTTGCCCATGAGCTGAAGGAGAGTTATGTGAGATGGCAATTTAGGACTCTGCAGAAATCATCCCTCAACATCAATTTGAACAACTATCCACACATAAAAACAACTTCAAAAGAGCCAAGGAAACCAAGGAGAATGTTATAGTACCTGGTTATAACATAATAATAAGAAAAGACTTATTGATGAGGATGGAAAGGTCAGTTTTATATTACCTGTATCATTCCTCTCCCAAGACCAAGCAGCACAGTGGAGAGAGAGATACTGTCCACTTGGGGGAAAGAGGACATAAGCATAGTACTTTGCCTTGGACACTAACACTGGGCTACACCAGGCAGACTACTATAGTCCCTGACTCTAGGCTGGTATCTGTGGACTGAGTCTCCAAACCTCCCTTGACACCAAGTGGGAAAGCATAGATCCTAAGAGGTAGACTCCATCTGCAGTCTGCAGTGGCCTTGAGCTCTGAACAAACCTCAACAAACAGGCAGACATCATTGAATATAGGGCTTTGGGCATGCCTCTTCACAGAAATGGGATGGCCACAGGAGCTATGGGATTATAGCCTGGCACCATGCTGACTGCAGTAATCCTAGGCTTAAAGTGTTCCAACGGTATGGTGCTATAATGGCCACCATGGTGCTGGGTATAAGGGTCATGCCCACTGACCTACCCAGACCCTCTAAACAGGCTTAACATTGATGTGTTTCCAGACAAAGCTAGTCTATAAAGACTGGAGTAACTACCTACTTCTTCAAATGCACAGACATTGATGCATGGCAACAAAGATCAAGGGTAATTAGGGAAACATAACATCACCAGACAGATAAAATAAAATACTAGTTGTCAGTTCTAAAGAGATGGAGAGATTTGAATTGCCTGAAAAATAACTCAAAATAACTGTTTTAAGAAAGTTTTGTGTACTTCAACAAAATACAGAGTAACTATTAAAAGAAATTAGGAAAACAATAACTGAACAGAATGAGAAATTTAACAGAAAGATTACAACAACAATGATGATGAACAGAAATCCTGGAGCTAAAAAAAATAAAAATAAAAATGCAATAACATCAACAGAGTTCATCAAACAGAAGAATCTGTGAACTCAGAGAGAGGTTATTGGAAAATATACTGCCAGAAGAAGAAAAAAAGAAACTAAAAGAATAAAGAGGAATAAAGAAATTTTCAGGACTTATGGGAAAGTATCCAAAATGCAATTGTTCAAGTCATCACAGGTCAATAAACCTGGAAAGAGATAGAAATATCCAAATAGAGGAAGGCCATAAGTTTCCAATTGGATTAAATCCAAATAAGATTATTCTAAGACATATTATGGTCCAACTTCTATATCTATAGGTTTTATGTTTGTGGATTCAACCAGCTGCAGATTAAAAATATTTAAAACACCAAGAGAAATTATTATAGAAATAATACAAATAAAAAACATGGTGTAAAACTAATTATATAACATTTACATTTGATTAGGTATTATAAGTAATCTGGAGATAATTTAATGTACATGGAGGATGTACATAGGATATATGGAAATATTACACAATTTTATATCAGGGACTTGAGCATCCATAGATTTTGGTATTCAAGGAAGCATACTAGAAATGACTCTCGTGGATACCAAGGGATGACCATATAATCAAACCATCCAAAATCAAAGACAAAGAAAGGCTCCTGAAAGCAGCAAGAAAAAGAAGCAAATAACAGAGGAATTCTAGAATACCCAGTAGCAGACTTCTCAGCAGAAACTTTATAGTCCAGGAGAGAATGGGTAAATACATTCCAAGTGCTAAAGAAAAAACTGCCAACCAGAAAAACTGTGCTCAGCAAAAGTTTTTTTGAGAAATGAAGAGAGAAAGCCATTTCAGACAAACAAGAGCTAAGGATGTTTATTACTACCAGTCCTGTCTTATAAGAAATGCTAAAGGGAGCTCTTCAAGCCTAAATAAAAGGATGCTAATGAGTAATACTTGTCGATAGGCTGAATATATTATTTCTGTTATTACTTTGAAAAATACCTTTTAGATCATAAGAACAATAAAATATTTTATTTTACTTTTATTTATTCCTTTTCTAATGATCCTTTTTTCTTTATGCAGATTTGAGTTTCTGACATAGCTTATTTTCTTCTCTCTAAAAATTTTAATAGTTCTTGACAATTTAATATTGGTGACAATTTTTAAATTTTTGTTTGGTTCAGGTCTCCTTCTCGCTAAATAATTTAACAGTTCTTGAAAAGTAAGTTTATTGGTGACAAATTTCTTATTTTTGTTTGGTGAAGAAAGTATTTCTCCTTCATTTTTTCCTTAAAAAATGAAGAAGAAATAAAGACATTGCCAGATACAGAATTTCAGGTTGTTGGATTTTGCTTTAAAACTAAATATTTCACTGTATTCTCTTTTTGCCTTCATGGTTTCTGAAGATGCCAATGCAATGTTTATCCTTGTTCTTCTATAAGTGGTATTCCCCACCCTGCTTGGCTTCCTTCAAGATTTTCTCTTTATTTTGCATGCCTTAAATTTAAAGATAATATGCCCAGTTATATACATTTGGCATTTATCCTGAGTGGTCATCTCCGAACATCTTCATTTGCAGTTTGATGTTTGTCATTAATATTAGAAAATTTTCAGCCATTATTCCTTCAAATGTTTGTTCTGTTTTTACACTCTTTCTTCTTTTTCTGGTATTCTTATTCAACATATACCTAATTGGAACTGTCTCAGAGTTCTTGTATGTTTTATTACATCTATTTTTTTCTCTTTGCCTTTCAGTTTTCAAATTCATGTTGACCTCTCTTCAAGTTCACTGATTCTTTCTTTCACTCTTTGCAGTTTATTGATGTGACCAACAAAAGCATTCTTTATTTTTGTTTTTGTGGTTTTCTATTTATAACATTTTAATTTTTTATATGGTCTTAGTATCTGTGTATGTTACCCATATGTTCTTACATAATGTCTACTTTTTCCACTGTACAGCTTAATATTGATTACAGTTATTTTATTTTATTTTTTTATTTTTTTATTTTTTGAAAGAAA
Organism: Cacajao melanocephalus; assembly: GCA_963573385.1. Taxonomy (NCBI): domain Eukaryota; kingdom Metazoa; phylum Chordata; class Mammalia; order Primates; family Pitheciidae; genus Cacajao; species Cacajao melanocephalus. Next base: position 13,918 of record CAUYLG010048446.1, read on the forward strand.
GAAAAAGAGAGGAAAGAAAGTGAGAGTGAAAGAAGAAAGAAAAAGAATGTATGAGAGAAAGAAAGAGGAAGAAAAAGAGGGAGAGAGAACAGGATTCTTGTTCTACTGCCCAGGCTAGAATGCAGTCTAAAAATGGGTATTAAAAACCTCTGAGGATTTTTAAGCTTTCTCAAGTGATTACAATGTGCAGCCAAGATTGAGAACTACAGATTTAGTGGACTGATAAGGGCAGTTTCTGTTTATTTGCTCTCCTCAGTGACACTAGGACATATGTAAATTTCTGTTTAGACTGGAAGCCATGAGACCTGCAAGAGGAGAATTTTTTATGATCAGGTGTAGGACACTTGACAACAGGTCATGAAAAGCTGAGTAGTTTGTATTATATAATAGATCTTTCTTTACAAAATGTACACGTACAATAGATCTTTATAAATAAGAATTGTTTTGCACTCTTAATACTTCTCATACATTGTACTAGACAACCATGCCCATTATTTCTAATCATCCCATAAACTCTACAAAGACAGTATTATTATCCCTCTTTCACAGATTTGGAACCAGAGGCTCAGAAATGTCAAGGCATTGCCAAAGTAACGCATCTGATAAAACAGTGCTGTCAGGACTTGCGTACAGCTCTTCTTGTCTCCAAAGTTGAAGTTCTTTACTCTGCCCTAACTGCTTCCCTCAAAAATGCAAGTCACATTTCAAAACCACCAAATCTGTCATTTTAGTAAATACACAAGATAATTTTGCAAGGCACAGTTACTTGATGTAATCACCTTAATTTGCCTACTTTACACATTACAAAGTTTATGTCGATTTTTCCACATGTAATCCAAGCTATGATTTCAGCTTCACATGGTGGGTTTTAAAACAAATAACTAACTAGTTACTTCCCCTCTTTTCTTCACATTTTCCTCATCATAACTCCAAGTCTTTGTTTACAGAGTGAAGTTTAATTAAAATAAAATAAAAGAGTTACTGGCCAAAAGATAATCACTTGATTATTGCCATGTAAGTATATTTGGCTTTCCAATTACCTGAAGGAAGTAATAAAGGAATAATTAAAACATTATCATTTTGTGTGGGTTTAGTGGGCTTGGACAGTAATTTTCCTGACAAGAGGACACAAACTGATGCCCAGTAAGATGCAGCTGTACGCTGTTCTCAAACCACTTAAAAATGATATTCAAATTGCAAAGAAAAGTCCCCATTGGGAGCCCCTGGTGAGGCTTCCTTTTGAACATTTATACCATGATGTACCAGAACACACTGCTTTTACAGTATCAGACCACCCTCTAGTCTCTGGGTCAAAAGTCTGCTTAAAATGAATTCAGTAGCTAATAAAGATGACCTGAGGATGGAAAAAGAAGCCCCCAAATCACACCGGGCACCACATAGATGCCCGAGCAGATAAAAGTGATGCCTTAGGGCGACCATCAAACAGCTAGTTCACATGCAAATATGTTGTTCCAAGTATTTACAAAGTGAGGAGCTCTATACTAAGTGCTTTATATGCATTTTTCCATTGAATCTTCATAGCATATACTCTACAAGAGTCTGCTAATTTTATGCTACAAATAAAAATGCTGAGACACGGAGAAGTTAAGTGACTTTCACAAAACCATGTTGCTAGTAAGTGATGATTTAGGAATTCAATGGCCACAGAGTTAAGTCCAGAGCCCATGTTTTTAGCTCAATACTGCCACTTATAGGTAGGATGTAATATCATTTCCTGTAGAGATATAATTAAAATGGCATATCCTGGACAGGACAGGTCTAACCAGAACCTATTTCCCGTTTCTCTCCCCAACAAAATCCTGTTTTCCTTTAAGGAAATAACTGTAGTAACCATCTAGTAATTATCCAGTAACCATGATTTCTTAGTGGACTGACCCACTTCCAGCTCAGGGGAAGATCAGTCAGCATATTCTCACACCGCTTGCAACGATGGCCAATTTATCTTGGTTCAATCTGAGTGAAGATCTGGAATGACCATTTGGTGATTGTAAGACGTGATGCTTTCTGTTTGGGAAATGAATAAGGAAGCATGTAGTCCTTGCTGTTACAGCAGCCATCTTTGTGACCATGAGGTCTCAGCCAGGCTGAGGATGAAGCTAGAATGAAGACAGAGGTCAAAATCTTGACCAAAAGAAGTCTGATGCTGGCTCTTCCTTTGGTTTACAATTTCAAAAACCAACAAATCTACAATATTGCTTAGGTCCCAATGAGTTGGGTTTTCTGCAACTGAAAGGTCTTACCTGATACATGGATACCAACACTGTATGCTTTGTTGTCTTGAAATAATTCTAAATGAGGAATTTACTTTCAAAGTGTAATGGTTTTAATGGAGCTTCATTGTGGACATCTCCCTGAAGATAAAAATATAGAATTGTCTCTAGACAAGCTCAGTGCTCAGATAATGGCTCCACTGCTAATCTAGATTCCATAATTCAAAATTCATCATAATAGGTGAATATGAATAAGGGCATTCACAATGAGTCAATCATATTGCTATTCATCAACTTGTGTAAGTGCCTTCAGCAGAATCTACGTCAAATTCAAGGAACACGAGCTTTATTTCCTGAAAACTTGGGGAAAATGTTATCAGTCACAGGTACCTTTTAAACTAAGAACAGGAAATTTTGTTGTGACATAAAACATGACCGAGCTAATTGTTACTCATCTTATTCAAAATCATTTCCCCCATGAAGCTTTCCTCAGAAATTGAAAGAATGATATATACACTTCATGGCTCAGTCTTTCCACTGACCTCAATTGTCAAGGGCTGCAGAATGTGGCTCCCCACATTAGCTGTGGTACTCACCACAGCCCTTCTCATCATAACAGACCTCTCTCCAATCAGCATTCCATTTGGACCTCAGCATGTTTCCTGTAGGTGTCCATTGGTCTTTCTGTTTACTCCCAGATATTTGGATCAGGTGTACTCAACATGGGAGGAAACTTCAAAGCGTCAAAATGCCTATCCAAGCAAATGGCAAGAAGTGTATCAGCCAAAGGCAAACTGGATTGTCATCTCCCTATAAATAGTTCTATACTCAAATTGCTGAAAGTGAGAAATGTATAAATATAAAATGAATATGCATGTATAAGTGCTTATACATATATATTAAAATTTATTTGGTGATGAAGAAGATTGTTGAGCATTTAACAAAATTTTTTGGGCTATTAACTTGTCTGAAGAAAAGTATACTGGAAATTGAGGAAATCAGGAAAGGAAATATTGTACAAGTTAGTAAAGTTAACCAGGAACGCTAGGTTATAATCATTGTGGTTTTTACCATTGAAACTAGTGGGAAAAAAAAAAACGCAATTACTTTAACATCAACCTAATAAATTAGCCTATAACTATTCCTTGGAATTCACCTGGGGGAGAATTGTTTTGCTCTCCAATGAATCTAGCCAAGTTAAGTTGAAATTACTAAAAGGTAAACCTACAAATTTCTCAATGTCCTCCTCCAGGAACACACATCGGGAAGGGGGTGTCTTACTAAAAGGGCATTAGAAAGAACTTACAGAATGTGGCCTTGTGCTACGTGATTTGGAGGAAGATTTGAGAAGCATGGCTCAGCTCTGGATTGGATGTTGTTACGAAGTGATATAATGTCATGACTGGATCTATTAATAATTCTTATCTAGGAGGAGCGAAGACTAGAGTCAAACTAAAACTGTCAGCAATAAACAAGCAATAGACACTCTAATTAGCCAGGATTGGGGGATATTGGGCTATGTTTGTGATTTAAACAGATTTCATTCTTTGCCTGTGTTCAGGCATGGTTGTGGAGAGGTCTTGTTTTTGTCTTGATTCACCATGGTCATAGAGTGGCATTGTCTGATGTTGGTGTTCTGTGAGATCATTTATTTGAAGAGGAGACCACTGAGGTGAGCTGGAATGCCAGGCCAGCTCCTGGATATCAGAGGCATCTTTTTCTTTCCCAAAGCCATAAAAATGTTTCAACGTCTAATCATATAAAGCAAATCTTTCCACTAAATAAAAAAAAAGTCCAAAAAGGCTGAAAAGGATATTTGTAGATTTATTGTATGAGTAGGGAATTATTTTTACAGGTTACCAGTAACTTTCATTAGAGGAAGTTGATAAAATATCTCATCTTCCTCATTTAAATTTGGCTTACATTTTTAGGCTTTGTCAACACAAATTTTCAAAATTAACTAAACAACTGTTCATGCCTGGCTAATTTTACTTTTTTATATTTTTAGTAGAGATGGGGTTTCACCATGTTGGCCAGGCTGGTCTTGAACTCCTGACCTTAGGTGATCCACCCACCTAGCCCCGCAAAGTGCTGGGATTGCAGGCATGAGCCACCGTGCCTAGTCTAATTGCTTTTCAAAAGTCTCACAGGTTTGCTGTGGCATCCACAAACATATATGCTTTGGTATAGCTCACACCTTGTTGACTTTTCTGGCTCAAGTATTTGTAGACTCTCAAAAATTCTGCTCAGTTTTTCTTGGCATGCTTTTAATTTGCTATTTTGACCAGGAATAGGTGGGTGGAAGTGGATCATTTAAGTGCTTCTATTTGACATTCTCCTCTGTGATAGCTCTTACCCTACCCACCAAGGACATAATATAGGATTTATGTCCTTGGTGGGTAGGGTAAGAGCTATCATGTATATCGAGCCCTATTACATATTTAGAAACAGGATGACTCCCAGGTGGGTAAATTAATGGGTTCCAGTACTAAAAACAGGCTTAGGTCTGGAAACTGGGAAACGGATCAGGACTTTTTATTGGTGAAACCTCATGCAGTCTCTCGGCTATCCAACCTTGATTTCTTCTGATTGTGCAAGTTGAGTACTGTCCTTGTTGGTGGCCCTACTATTCACCTCTAGGATATACCATGTTCCATTAACCATCACCATCATTCTCTGCAGGGCAGGGTCCTACACCGACCACTCTGACCTTGCTGCTCATTATATCAATCACGTCCACTTGCCCTTAATGGCTAAGTACAGCCAGATAACCTTATGTATCAGCTCCAGCCAGCCTAGGAGATATACCACTGAATTTAGTGATGTTGGTGCCAATCTCACCAGCATGTTCCCAGTGACCTTCATAAGTGATCTACCCCCAAGAACGTTCTATGGGACATGATCATCTTGTGGATTTTCAGTCTTACACAGTATGTCTACTCCAGCATACGCACTTCTCTGATTCCTTTTGTAAAAATCAACTTCATTGAGGTATAATTCATACATAATCAAAGTACTAAATTTACAAGTGCAATTTGGTGAGTTTTGGAAAATGTGTACAGTTGCATAACCACCACCACAAAAAAAATAGAACATTATAATATTCACCTCAAAACATTCTCCTGTGTCCCTATTAATTAGACATCTTTCACCACCCTCATCCTCTGACAACCATTCTTTCTGCTTTCTATTCCTACAATTTTGCCTTCTAGAATTTCTTACAATTGGAATTTTATGGCACATTGGGGTATTTTGTATCAGACTTCTTTCACTCAGAATAATGTTTTGAAATGAATCTATATTGTGAGAATCAGTAGTCGACTTTCTTATTGCTGAAAAGTATTCCACTGTACAGACATGCAACAATTTCCTTGCCGATTCAATTTTTTTTTGACATTAGAATTGTTTCCAGTTGGGGACTATTATGAGTAAAGCTACTATGAGCATTTTCATCCTAGTCTTTGTGTGAATATATGTTTTCATTTCTCCTGGGTAGATAACTAGAAGTGGGATTTCCTGGATATATAGCTAGTCTATAGTCAACTTTACAAGAAACTTCTCCTTATTAGTGGTACAATTTTGGACTCCTTATGTGAGAATTGCAATTGTTCAACATCCTCTCCAAACTTTCGTATTGTTGATCTTTAATTTACGCTATTTTAGTGGGAGTGCACTAATATTGCATTATGATTTTATTTGCTTTTACTTAATAATAAGTGATGTTGAGCATCTTTTTATGTCTTTATTTAACATTTGCATGTCTTGTTTTGTAAAATATTTGCTCAAGTCTTTTGCCAATTTTTAAATGGGCTGTTTGTTTTCTAATATTGAGTTGTAAGAATTTTGTATATATTCTAGTTCTTTATCACATATATGTTTGGCAATTATTTTTCCCAGTCTTATGATTCTCTTTAAAGTGTCTTTCCAAATGTTTACAGTGTTTTTCATTCTTATGAAATCCAGTTAATCAGTTTTTAATTTTATGATTTGTGGTTTGTGTATCCTATGTATTAAATCCTTGCCTATCTCAAGGTTTTATGTTTTCTCTAGAAATGTTTGTGGTTTTAGTTCCTATGTGATCTTTTTCTAGTTAATTTTTCTGTAACACAGGATAGTGATCCAAGTTTATTTTTGTATATAAAATACCCAATTGTTTCAACACCAATGCTTAAAAGACTTCTTTTCTCCCATGGTTAAGATCAATTAACAATAAATATATGTGTCTATTTTTGGACTCTACTTTTTTGTTATCTCTCTTTTGCCAATACCATAGTTGTGATTATATTGTAGCTTTATAAGTAAGTCTTAAAATCAAATAATGTGTCTTCCATCTTTGTTCTTGTTTTCCAAAATTTTTTTGGATATACTTAGCATTTTCATATAAATTTCAGAATCATTTTCTAAAATCTTTTCTAAAAAGAAAAGCAAACACAGTGGAATCTGAAATTCTCACTGTTCAAAGCTGCTTGGACACTCAAGGGACTCAAGGCAGGGACTTCATTATTTCTGAGTCAAAAAGATCATAGGGAGGTAACCATATGTGCCAGTTTGTTCTGGACCGTTCCTATTGACACCTATTGTTTGGGCATAATTATTAATATCATCTCCTTTTATTTTCAATGGTGTCTGTCTTTGGATGATAAATTATAAGGTCCCCTGAGCCTTGGATGCCTTTTCCAAGCCTGGACTCTCCCATGTCTATGACCTCTAGGTGTACTAATACTGCCTTGCTATCCCCCCAAGAGGTTACCAGGGGCTGAGGCATAGCCATCCTCGGGATCCACTGACACTTTCATTTACAGTCTGGGGAAATATCTCCTCTTACCTCTTCTTACGCTTCAAAGCTCTGCTCTGTATTTCCCCCTTCTTCCCTCCTTCAGTACAATCTCTTCAATACCTTAGGCTTTAAGAAAGCAAAAACCTAAATGGAGGTTGCTCTGACAACTTATTTTCCACCTTTCCTCAGACACGAAAACACAACGGCTGAGAATTCAAAAAGGAAAAAATATATATGAGAAAACATAAATCAGTATCTCAATAAATTATTCTTCCACGTTTGTATCTTCAGAGTCTTTTACCAAAGTCTGGCACAGAATGGAGACGCTCTATGAATACTGGAAGGATGAGAGAGAAGAGGATGACAGGAGGGAGCTCACACTGAAAAAGAGGAATAACACATCATTTTATGGGTCCTCCAGCTGATGCTACAATGAAACAGCCTCTTCTGAACTTTTATGCTCTTTTAAATCCTCAGTCTATTCCACCACTCTGCCAACTAATGGGTTCAAATCATGCTCTGATGCCTATCTGCAGTGCTACCTTGGACCTTTTATTGACACTTACTCGTCTGAATATCCTAAAATCGTGATGCGATACCTACCTCACTTGTTGATTATAAGTTTTCAATGAAGACAGCGTAATGAAGTGCTTAATACGGTGCCTGATCTCAATAAAGCCCTTATTGCCCTCAGCAAGTGTGTGAGGAACAAAAAGGAGCCTATAATGCAGATAAAATGGCTTCCCATGTATTATCATGCTTGTGCCTGTATTACATTAGAGGCTGAAGCATAGTAGGTGCTCAATTAATTATTGGTATGCATGCTTATTTTTTAAATAAGTATTTTTTATTATTAATATTGTCCTCGTTATCTCCAAATATCGAAGGAGCAGTTGCTCTTCAACAACGGAGGGGAGATGACTGTGTATTAGAGGATACAGTGTTTTATTTCTGTTATACTCTATTATCTTTTCTATTTGTAATTGTCTTATATTAATCTTTCATAGGGTTTCTAATACTCCTTTATTGTCACTCCAGGCTCCTGTTCTGCAGCCTAAAAAACCAAGCTGATTACAGTTCTTTTGTCACAAATCAAAAGAATGTAATGAAAACAGTTAATACTATGGAAACCACAATTCGTTACTTTATCACTAGGTCAGGTGGCAGCTCAGGAAAACCTATTAATCTAGGATTTCTTTTGATGTATGATAGAGGAGCCAGCTGGGCCTCAGCTCGTTTCCATTCGAACAGGCTGTTTGCTTACAGTGAATCCACACAAGGTGCAGCTGTAGCTGCCACACGCAAAAAAAATTAGTTTATGCCACTAGAGGGCGCTAGAGCCCAAGAACTGAAATAAGGCCGGTGCTAACCCCACTGCACTGAAGTTGCAGTACGATTTGTATTACATTGTTTTGCTGTGTTGTGCCATAATGCATTGAATTGCATCAGATTAAATTACATCATTTGATATGGATTTATATGATATTCAAGTGGATTGCCTTAGAGAAAGCACAATTTACTATTATATTTTTTCATTGATGCCTATAATTGTCCTTTTCTTGATAGTGGCTGAAATAGATACACAGCAAAGCATAACTCACCTCAAGAATTTACCAGACTCATTTGCAAAGAGACAGCAAGTTGTAGTTGAAAGAGCATTGGTCAGTCGGTCGATCCTGTCTCTTCAGAGCCTAAATATTGCTTGTACATAGTAGGCACTCAACATATTTGAAAGAATTAGACATGATTTCTATTTCTTGTATGTCATTCTTTGGGCAAACTTGGGTCAAATATGTAGTAAATATTTCTCAAAGTGAATCCTCTGATTACCATACTAAAATCATCTGGGTGTTTCTTAAAAATGATATTTCTTAACCTCACATAGACCTAAAAAATCAGGACTCCTGTGAGGTGATGGTGGGGGTGGTGGGGAATCTGCATTTTTTGTAAGCATTCCTTGTGTATATTGAAGTTTCAGAACCATCGGCTTAACCCACTCCCTGTCTTAGTTTCCTCCCTTTCTTCATCTGAGGAATTAATGAATTAGCTCAATCAATTATTTGGTACTGGTGCTTCTATGGAGTAATCACCACTTGCAAGGTAGAAGAAATGTCAGTTCTCCTAGTTGCAGAAGCAAAGCTCAGCTGGGAAGGATGAGACTCGAACTTACTGCGATGCATTCCTGTGTAGTCATCCTCAGCCACTGCAGGGGCCCTGGATGTGGAGGTGAGAGAGCCAGCACTCATGCATAGAGTTCAATAGTGAGGGTGCAGAAGGGGTTTGTACCCTGCCATAGAAAAGAGAAGCAGCAAACAGCAGTCAACACCTTATTCCAAAATCCGGTTCCAGAACCGCAAGTATCAGCATTACTTGGAAACTTGTTAGAAATCAAGAATCTTGAATTTCACAGCAGACAAACTGAATCGGAGCCTGGACTGGGGCCCAGTAGTCTGTGTTTTAACAAGTCCTTGGGTGATACTGATGCACGCTAATGTTTAAGAACCAATGGTGTGTTGTACATGCACTCTCCCAGGGTCAGCTGCTCCTGGAGCTTGAAGTCATGTGCCATCATTTCCTAAGGTTTTTGTAAGCTTCCAGGTGTTCAGTGGCCATAAGGTTAGGCCTCTCCTTCATGAATCAAACAGGAAATTTAGCCAAAAGCCCCTCTTGGAAAATCCCAGAGACCATTAAATAGTTACTGAAAATCGTTTTATGGACACAAATGCTTATTTATTCTGACAATGCCACTTTGAAGCAGAAAGTTCCCCAAAATATGATATTGACCTAAAAGGGTCTATATGCATGAATAGGAATAGTACTCAACTTTGTGTCTTGAGGCCTTAGGAACGGCTTCCCTGTATGTTTGGTAAACCACAAAGTAAGTCAGAAGCAAAAAGCACTGTCTTCTTTACTAGAGAGTCTAATAATATGAGGACTAATTTTTTAAAATTTAGAACCATGTCTTTCACTTAATAATATAGTCCAAAATAAATATAATTACTGGCATTTATTTATTAAATAAATCAATAAATACTTTATTTTTTAGTTTCCACTGTAGTCCAGGCACAATTGTAACCACTGAGATTACAGCAGTGAACAAAAAAGAAAAAAATCCCTGTGTTCATTGAGTTTACGTTTCAGTGAAAGGAGACAGATGATATACAAATAGAAAAATGAAAGAGCAATAAGTGCTATGGAGAAAATAAGGCAGGAAAGGAGCTAGGCAGTGCTGTGTGGTGTAAGGCTGCAGTTTTTTCCTTTTGTTTTTGTTTTCTCGAGATGGAGTCTTACTCTGTTACCCAGGCTGGAGTGCAGCAGTACGACCTCAGCTCACTGCAACCTCCACCTCCCAGGTTAAAGTGATTCTTCTTCCTCAGCCTCCCGTGCCACCATATCTGGCTAATTTTTTCTATTTTTAGTAGAGACGTCGTTTCACCACGTTGGCCAGGCTGGTCTCGAACTCCTGACCTCATGATCCACTCACCTCAGCCTCCCAAAGTGGAGGCTGCAGTTTTAAGTGGAGTGGTCAGGGAAGAAATCTTTCTAGGAAAGTGACAATTTAGCATACACTCAAGCCATATGTATGTCTCATCTAGGGGAAATGTACGTCAGTCAGACAGAATAGCAACTGCAGACACCCTAGGAATGACACGAAGGTCAATGCGGCTAGACCTGACTGAGCGATGGGGAGATTACTAGGAAATCTGGTAAATTATGCAGTGGGGAATCAGACTCCACAGGGTCTTGAGAATTATTATCTGGCCTTTAAATTTTACTGTGAGTGAAACAAGAAGCCATTTGAGCTTTTAAAGTAGTATGAGTGTGGCTGGGCACAGTGGCTCACATCTGGAATCCCAACACTTTGGAAGGCCGAGATGGGTGGATTACTTGAAGTCAGGAGTTCAAGACCAGCCTGGCCAACATGGTAAAACCCTGTCTCTACTAAAGATACATATAAAGCACCATATAAAACTTATATCATAACAGGACTACTTTGGCTACTGTGCTGAGGACAGATGGTGTGGAAGGAGCAAAATGGAAATGTGACACCAATTATCAGTCTTTTCAAAAACCTACAAGTGAGACAATCTTGCCTCCAACCACGTAGTCCTGTAGAAGTGTTAATAACTGGAGCATTCTACTTATATTTTAGAGATAGAGCAAATAAGATTTGGTTATGTATTAGATGAAGTGAGAAAGAGAAGAGTTATGGCTATCTATGTTTGATGGCCTGAACAATTGAACAATAGGGAGAATATATTTACCATGCATTAAGACAGAAAAAAAATGGTTGTTTGGGATGCATACTGATCATTAGTTTGCTCTCTGACATTAGGTTTGAGATACCTATTGGAAATCAAGTGGATACATTTAGTTGGCCATTGGATTTATGAGTCTGGAGTTCAGGGGTAGGTTCAGAGATGTAATTTTAGAAAGGTAATTTTAGAAATGTCCATTGTGCATTGCTATAAAGAAATACCTGAGGCTGGGTAACTTATAAAGAAAAGAGATTTATTTGGCTCATTTGCAGGCTGTACCAGAAGCATGGCTCCAGCATCTGCTTCTGGTGAGGTCCTCAGGAAGCTTTTACTTCTAAGAGCAAGGGAAGCCAATGTGTCACATGGTAAGAGAGGGAGCAAGGCAGGCAGGTGGTGCCAGACTCTTTTAAATAACCACATCTTGTGTGAACTAATGGAGTGAGAACTCACTCATTACTGGGGAGATGGCACCAAGACATTCAGAAGGGATCTTCCCCATGGCCTGGACACCTCCCACCAGGCCTTTCCTCCAACATTAGGGGTCATATTTCGACATGAGATTTGGAGGGGACAAATATTCAAACTATATCAAGAAATCCGACAGGCGCGGTGGCTCACACCTGTGAGCACTTTTCATCCAGCACTTCGAGAGACCAAGGCAGGCGGATCACAAGGTCGGGAGATTGAGACCATCCTGGCCAATGTGGTGAAACCCTGTCTCTACTAAAAACAAAAAAAAATTAGCCAAGCACGGTGGTGCATGCCTGCAGTCTCAGTTATTTGGGAGGCTGAGGCAGGGGAATCGCTTGAACCCAGGAGGGTGAGGTTCAGTGAGCCGAGATCATGATACTGCACTCCAGCCTGGTGACAGAGCAAGACTCCGTCTCAAAAAAAAAAAAAAAAAAAAAGTCATCCATATATCGAAAATAGATGTATAGACAATAGTTGTGATAAGGAAGAAAAGGACTTGTTTTAGAAAATCAGCCTATAACTTGTACCAGGTTGTTCAGGGCTGCTTTTTTTATAATTGCCCCAAGCTGCCCAAAACATCTTAGGTATCCAATAATAGGAGAAAGAATAAACAAACTGTGACATCTACAGCAGAATATTACTCAGTTGAAAAAAGAAACATGCTAGTGGCAATGGCAACAACATGAATGAAGCTCACATAAATGAGTAAAAGTTGGTAACAAAAGAATAAACACAATATGATTATATTTACATGAATTACAAAAATAGGAAAAACTAATCCATATGGTAACAGTGGTTACCTCTGAGGGGTTAATCTGCAGGAACTGAGTGAGAAGGGATAGGAGAGAACTCCCTGGCATGTTGGTAACTTCCGTTTCTTGACAGGGGTTGGGTTGTACTGATGTATGCATTTGACAAAACTCATCCAATGGAGCATTTAAAATTTGTGCATTTCTCTGCATGTAAACTGTACCTCAAAAAGAAAAAAAATAATATTTGGCTACACAAGAATATTGAACTCTAGTGGAAAATGTTGGTAATATGTATGCAAAATTGTTTAGGGATGAAGTAAACTGATTTCTGTAATTTACATAGAAATGGATCAAAAATAAGATGACTTAGTAAACAATGGCTAGATAAGTAAATATGCTACTAAAGAAAAGAGTATAGTAAGGTGTTCATTGTAGGATCTAGTGGTGAGTTTATGGATGTTACTATAAAAGTGTTTCTACTTTTGTGTATATTTGAAATTTTTCATAACAAACTATTGAAAAAATCAGATGACTACAAGGGCAGAGTTTTAGCTGCTCTTTTAGAAACACAAACTAATTTTTTAATGGGCAAAAGATAAGCAGATGAAAAATAAGCACATGAAAAGATATTCAATGTCATTTGATCATTCCAGAAATGCTAATTAAAACCACAATCAGATGTAACTGTACATCTATTAGGACAATCACAAGTTTTAAAGGTTTGGTAAGTATGGTACCAATTCATGGGTGGTAAGAATGAGGAGCAATGGGAATGTTCGTATATTGCTTGAGGCAAGGTAAAATAGTTCAACTACCTTGCAAACACAATGTTAAAATTTCTTTAAAATTTACAAATACATCTTCCATATGACCCAATCTTTGTACTAGTAGGAATTTACCCAAGATAAATGAAAGCATATTACCACACAGACACACAAATAAGGCTGGTATAAACACATCAGCTTTACTTGTAACAGCCAAAACTGGAAACAACTCAAATGCCTATCAATTTGGGAATAAACAAATTATTGAACATCCATATAATGGAATACTATTCAGCAATAAAATGGTGTGGACTACTGATCCCCACAAAAGCATAGATGAATCTCAGCATAATTAAGCTAAGTGAAAGAAGTTAGCCACTTTGATATGGTAACACTTCAGTCTAAGTTTATTAAGTGAAAGACTCATGGGAAAGGAGGTTCTATTTTCTTGCACACTGCTCTGTCACTAACACCTGCAACATAGCGCATTGGGACACAAAGTATGTATATATGTTGGATGGTGACTGACTCAGCAGCTCAGTTAGAATTTACTCTTAATTAATCTACTGAACTAGTACACAGAGTAACAAAGAGTTAATGAAGATATGCACCGGAAGAGTATGCCAAGAAATTTGAGGAATTACAGGAAAGAGAAAGAGACTTCATTCTTTTCAACACTAAGTATTTCACCACATTCTTTTCTTGTTTGCATGGTTTCTGAGAAGTTGCATGTAATTCTCACTTTTCCTCTTCTTATACATAAGGTGCATTTCCTCTAGCTTCATTTAAAATTTGTTCTTCACTTTTCTGCCATTTAAATATAATATGCCTAGGTGTCATTTTTTATTGGTATTTAGCCTGCTTAGTATTCTCTCAGCTTCCTAACTCTGTGGGTTTTTGTTTGATATTAATTTGGAAAAGCTATCCCTCTTACTGCTTCCTGTATTTTTCCTGTTCCTTTTCCTCTTTCTTTTTTTCCCCATATTCCTGATATGAGTATGTTTCATCTTTAGGAATTGTCTCACAGTTGTTGGATTTCCTATTCCATCTTTTACTGTCTCTTTTTGATTTACAGCTTTGAAAATTTCTAGTGATATATCCTCAAGCTCAGAGATTATTTCCTTAGCCATGTCCAGGCTACTAACAAACTCATCAAAGGCATTCTTCATTTATGTTACAGTGTTTCTGACCACTATAATTTCTTTTCTATTCTTTCTTAGGACTTCCATCCCTCTGCTTACATGATCTGTTCTTACATGCTTTCTACTTTTTCATTAGATCTGTTAGCATATTAATCACAGTTTTTAGAGAACTCTTGGTCTGATAATCCCAATATTACTGCCATATCTGACTCTAGTTCTGATGCTTGTTCAGTCCTTTCAAACTGTATGTTTTGCCTTTTAATATGCCTTGTAATTATTTTGAAATAGGTAGACATGATGTACTGACTAGAAGAAACTTCAGTTAATAGACCATTTGTAACGTGGTGATTAGGTGGGGAGGGGAAGAGTTGATAGTGCTGTGCTTCAGTTTCAAGCTTTTTGTAAGCCTGTGCCCCGTACTTGAACTTCACACCTGCGTCTCAATTTTTCCCCTTCTTACGTGGTTTGTCATGGCTAGAGGATGCTGGAGTCAGGTATTTTTCTTCTCTCACGTGGAAGGCTGTTGGGAGCCTGGAGTTGAACATTTCCCTTCTCCCAAGTCAGTTGGGCTTTGATAAAAACCCCAGCAGATTAGGCTCTGGTAAAACAGTTTCTCTTAAGGGCAGCCATTGTTAAGAACAGAATGCTCTGGTAGATTTCTCCTTCCTCTACTGGAAGCATGAGTGGGGTTTTCTCCAACATTTACTGTGAGAGCCTGGTGGAGCTCCTAGAATAAAACTCACAGAAGGTGGGAACCTCCCCATGACTGTCCCCTACCCCAGACTTTTTAACTCCCAGGCTTGTCCATGCTGAACCTCCAGCAATTCATTAATGCAATTCAGGCTTCCATACCCAGCACTGGTGCCCACAGTGGATTCTGCTAGTGGATTTCTGCTCAGGTAAGTTGTGATTCTCTACGTTACCTCTGTGTCTCTCAAATTTGGGAAGCAGCAGTTTACTCTGTGACTTCACTTTTCTGGTGGATTTAAAAAGAGTGGTTGATGGTTCAGTTTGTTCAGATTTTTACCTGTTGTTAGGACAAAGTAAAAAGCTCCAAGCTCTTTACATGCCAGACCAGAAGCCAGACGTCTCAACTTTATTTCTTAGATGCATAACAGATTTGTGACTGAAGAGAAGGACTGCTAGAGGCAGATGAGGGGCCTGTCTTCTCCAGAAAAAGTCTTCTGAGGCCCTGGACTCAAGCAGTATGATTTGGGCCTGGTAGCAAAGCACACAAGGGAACCAGGAATATTCTCCTCACTGATGTATGGACCACTTTGGCCCTTCCAGGGTTCACAGGTTTTAAAGCCCAGGGATAAAACACGTTTGTCTCAGACTTGGACAGGAGACTTTCTATAAAGAAATCCAGGAGAAGGGAAGTGGTTTGGACTAAAATGTTGCAGATGGGGGACAGGGAGAAGAATATGGGAGGACTGAGTTGAAATCCCCCAGGAAAATCTAGAAAACCTTAGAAGGGATTTTTCTGGGGACTGACTTCTCGTGCTATGTAGTTAAGGAACAAATGCCAGTGAAATATGGGCGTTACCATTCACCCCAGGTAGAGCCCACATTTCAGTCCTGCATGAATGTTCACCTTTCCTTTTGTAGGAGTTTCCAGGTGAAGATAAATTATTAGAGCAAAGAAAGTTGGGAACATGACGAATGTCAGTGGTAGCCAAGAAAATGTGTTGAATTTGGCAACACAGAGAGCCATGAATAGGACTCGAGTAGTAACATGTATGGAAATGAGGCATGGGTGATATGTGTGCTGGAACTGCAGCTTCAACATCACTGAGCATGAGTTCCTGCAGGCTCGAGTTCTCCAACTTCATAAAAGAATGGCAAAAACACAGATCCTCACAGTGACAGGTTGACAGGAAACAAGGTGACCCTCTGGCTGTAAGTTTGCAATGGAAATGTAAACCTCACAACTTTGGTTTTGAGTCCTGTATTATTAGAACACTGACGTTAAGAAAGTCAACCAGCTGTTTCTGATAACCGCTGATGTGGGGTTTGGAGAAGTGCTAATGTGTTCGTTAATCCCTTCTTGTGTAACCAAAGCAAGATTACTCAAAAACCTGAAGACTGGAAAAAAGTCTTGAGTTCCTACTCGGGAGAGCTCAGCCTTCTGTAAGCAAAGGTGGTCACAGGACCTTAGTCTGGACACAGGAAGCACAAGGAATGCACTGGCTTCTCAACCGCCCTCCCTGCTATCTTCTATACCTTCTCCTCCGGCCTTCATTTTGCTGGGGTGGGTGCCAGGGCCACAGGATGGCAGGTAAAGTTGTCATCACAACAACTTTGATATTTACACATATTAGTGAATTGATATTTGCACATATTAGGAAAGGGAAGGAGAACTGTCCCCAAAATAATCCTCTCTCACTCCTTTCCACCTCATGCACTAACTGTTACGAAACAACACTAGGTCCTAGAAAGATGCTGTAGAAATTAAGACATTGTTCTTTTTTTCATCTGTTGTCTTTAATAACTAAAATAATTGAAAATTAACTAAATTCAAAACCTTTTCAATTATACAACACCCTGAAAACATATAATTCCTGACAAGATCATAAAAATCTTGTGTGCTTTTATATATACACATTTATTTCTTTATATATATATATGTACATGTGGATGTGCAGGCATCTATGTTGGAAGGAGGGAGAGCAAAACTGGCACTTCAGGCATCACAATACCAGCTAACACCTGCACATGCTTACTGTGTGCCAGGAGCTGTTCTTAAGGCTTTACACATTTACAGTATTTACTCATTTAGTTCTCATAACAATTCTATGAGGTAGGTATTGCTACATTCATCATTATCCCCATTCATCAGATTGGACAACTAAAATACAGAGAAGCCAGGAATAAAGACAGGATTTGGTCTGAGACTGTGAATGCCACAGCCCCTGGCCCTCTCCTTGGAGTCCATTTAAAAGTCACTGGACAGGCAAGACTACGTGACTATGCAATTGAATTCAATTCCACTGATAATGCTAGAAAAATTTTTTCTATAGTAGCTTCCTTGTTCAGAACGTGGCAGAAACATGTTGGGAGGTTAAAACCTTTGCCTGAAGGATAAAAAATGGCAGGTTGGAGGAATGGAATGTCACATTTCAAAACATGTTTGGGAAAAGAAAAAAGACTTTGAAAACTAAGATTATTTGATTTCTTTCCTCTTTCCTTTTAACCACGCCTTCTCAACATACCTTTTTCTACTAACAGGCATCTGCTTAGCCCAAGACCCAAAGAAAATGCTCCATTTTCCCCACAAACTACAGATCTGCTCAGCATTGCAGGGTTGTAGGACTGAGATATAGTTATCTGCCAGCAGTCTGTCTTAAAGGGTGAGTATACCCAAAGTGTTAAAGAGAAGGTAGATCTGACATTATGTAGTTCAAAGAACTGTCTCCACCTCTTCAGCAATTATAAAATGATCGTCGTAGCCACCATTTAAATGAGTAGCCACTACTGGTTGGAGATTATCATATGTTCTCACTAATCCATTAAATAATCTTGTGTGCTATTATCCCTAGTCTACACACAAGAAAGCCTTCTGCATTCTCACTGTCTTCACCTGCTCTTTCTTGGGATTTTAATGTTCCTTGCTCCTTTCTGCCACAAATCTTTTGCAAATGCTGTTTCTTCTGACTATAACACTCCCTGTACTTCCATTAATTGATAAAATTCAACATCTCTCATGATAAAACCCTCATAAAACTGGATATAGAAGGAACATATCTCAATTCAATAAAATCCATATTAAAGACCCACAGCTAGCATCATAGTAAATGGGGAAAAGATGAGAGCTTTTCTTCTAAGAACTGAAACATAAGAATACCCACTTTTACCACTGTTATTCAACATAGTGCTGCAAGTCCCAGATGGAGCATCTGGGAAGAGAAATAAATGAAGAGTATCCAAGTTACGAAGGAAGAAGTCAAATTATCCCTTTTTTAGATTATATAATCTTATATTTGGAGAAAACTAAAGACTCTGCCAAAAGATGATTAGAACTGAAAAACAAATTCAGTAAAGTTCAAGGATACAATATTAACATACAAAAATTAGTAGCATTTCTATATGCTTACAGCACACAATCAAAAAAAGAAACCTATAAAGTAATTCTATTTATAATAGCTACAGATAAAATAAAATACCTAGGAATTAACCAAAGAAGTGAGTTATCTACAATGAAAACTATAAAACACTGATGCAAAAGATTGAAAATGACACGAGAGAAAATATTCCATGTTCATGGATTAGAATAATTGATATTGTTAAAATGTCCATGCTACCCAAAGCAATCTACAGATTCAATACAATCTCTATCAATAACATTCTTTACAGTAATACAAAACACAACTCTAAGACTTATGAGGAATCACATTATCTGACTGTAGAAGGATGGTTATCAGAGGCTAGGAAGGGTTGTTGGTGGAAACAGGGGGATGATTAGTGGGTACAAAGTAAGTCAGAGGGAATGAATAAGACCTAGTATTTGCTAGCACATCAAGGTGACTGTAGTCAGAAGTAATTCAATTGAGCATTTTAAAATAACTAAGAGAGTATAATTGTGTTTTTTAATATGGAGGATAAATGCTTGAGAAAATGGATGTCCCATTTGCCCTGATATGATTATTGTCTATTGCATGCCTGTATCAAAATATCTCATGGACCCCAAAATATACACACCCTACTATGTACCCACATTTTTTAAATTATATATTTATGTGTGTGTGTGTATGAGACATATATATCAGCTAAATTTTTAAGTAAAAATTGACAAGCTAATCTTAAAATTTATATGGAAATTCAAAGAACCTAGACTAGCCAAAACAACTTGGCAAAGTAGTAATACTATTAGATAATACAAACTGACTGAAAGATGCATTATAAAGGAAGAGTAATCAATGTTATGTAGTATTGAGATAATGTTAGGTAAATATATCCATGAAAACAGAATAGATTTTCTGGAAAAGACCCACGTACAAATGAACAGGTTATTTTTGACAAAAGTAAGAAAATTCAGTTGAGAAAGGGTGGTACAGTAAATTTTACCCATGCAATCTAAGCCTCTGTAAAGTTTATTTAAATAGAAGAAATAAGTCATACTGCCCCCAAAATTTGGGAACTACCCAAGATTTCTGGGATTGTTGGACCAACATGAAATAAAAAAAGGAAAAGCATGGAACATCTGATGCCAAAAGCAAAAATTAACCATGAAAATTAGAGGAGAAAACTACACAGCCTTAATAAGGGTGGTTCAGATAGATTAGTGTTTATTTCACATTTGTGTTTTATGTACAAACAAACACTGCCCATAAGATATATAATTACATCACTCAAGCGTTTATCATACAATAAACTGTGATCTGCTTGACATAAGGTGATATCTCATTATGGCTTTAATTTACATATCTCTGATGATTAGTGATGTTGAGCATTTTTTCATGTTTGTTGGCTGTTTGTATATCTTCTTTTGTGAAATATCTATTCGTATCATTTGTTCCCTTCTTAATTGAATTGTTTTTTTTCTTGCCGATTTGCTTGAGTTTCCTGTACATTCTTGATATTAGTTATTTATGCAAAGCATAGTTTGCAAATATTTTCTCCTATTCTGTGGATTGTCTGTTTACTCTGATGAATATTTCTTTTGACTAACGGAAGCTTTTTAGTTTAATTAGGACACATTTATTTATTTTTGTTTTTGTTGCATTTCCTTTTGGGGTCTTAGTCATAAATTATTTGTCTAGGTCAATGTCCAGAAGAGATTCTCCTAGGTTATCTTTTAGGATTTTTATGGTTTCAGGTCTTAGATTTAAGTCTGATTCGTCTTGAGCTGATTTTTGTATAAAGTGAGAGATAGGGATCTAGGTTATTCTTCTACATGTGGCTATCCAGTTTTTCTTGTACCATTTATTAAATAAGGTGTCCTTGCCAGAATTTATGTTTTTGTGTGCTTTGTTAAAGAAGAATTTCTTATAAGTATTTGGCTTATTTCTGGGTTCTTTATTATGTTCCATTGGTCTATGTGTCTACTTTTATACCAATACCATGCTGTATTGGTAACTATAGCCTTGTAGTATAATTTGAAATCAGGTAATGTGATGCCTCCAGATTTTTTCATTTTGCTTAGGATTCCTTTGGCTATTCAGGCTCTTTTTTGGTTCCATATAAATTTTAGGTTTTTTCTACCTCTGTAAAAAAATGTCCTGGTATCTTGTTAGGAATTCCATTGCATCTATAGATTGCTTTGGTCAGTATGATGATTTTTATGATATTGAGTCTTCCAATCCATAAACATTGGCTGTTTTTTGATTTGTGTCATCTATGATTTCTTTCTACAATGTTTTGTGGTTCCCCTTGTAGAGATCTTTCACTTCCTTTGTTAAGTATATGCCAAGAGTTTTAATTTTTATTTTATTTTTTGTAACCATTGTAAAAAGATTTGAGTTCTTGATTTTATTTTCAGCTTGGTCATTGCTGGTATATAGCTATGCTACTAATTTTTGTACATTGATTTCGTAACCTGAGACTTTACTGAATTTATTCATCAAATCTAGGAGTCTGTTGGGGAAATCTTTAGGATTTTCTAGGTATATGATCATGTCATCAATGAATAGTCATGGTTTGACTTCTTCTTTTCCAATTTGGATGCCCTTTTTTTCTTTGTTCTTCCTTCCTTCCCTTCTTCCTTCCTTCCTTCCTTTCTCCCTCCCTCCCTCCTTTCCTTCCTTCCTTCCTTCCTTCCTTCCTTCCTTCCTTCCTTCCTTTCTTTTCCTTAATTCCTTTCTTTTTTCCTCTTTCTTTCTCTTGCCTAATTGTTCTGGCTAGGACTGCTAGTACTATGTCGAATAGAAATAGTGAAAGTGGATATCCTTGTCTTATTCCTGTTCTGTGGGAAAATGCTTTTAACTTTTTCCCCATTCAGTATAATTTTGGCTGTGGGTTTGTCAAATATGGCTTTTACTATTTTGAGATATGTCCCTTCTATGCTTCTTGAGGGTTTCTTGAGGGTTTATATCATAAAGAGATGCTGTATTCTATCAAATGTTTTTTCTGCATCTGTTGAGATGGTTTCATAAATTTTTGTTTTAAATTCTGTTATGGGATGTATCATATTTGTTGACTTGTGTATGTTAAACCATCCCTGCATCTCTGGGATAAAACTCACTTGGTCATTTTGTATTATGTTTTTCATGTATTGTTGGATTCAGTAAGTAAGTATTTTGTTGAAGATTTTTGCGTCTATGTTCATCAGGGATATTGGTCTGTGGTTTTCATTTCCTGTTTTGTCCTTTCCTGATTTGGATATCAGGGTGATACTGGCTTCATGTAATTGTTTAAAGAGAATTTCCTTCTTCTCTATCTTTTAAAATAATTTCAGTAGGATTGGTACCAACTCTTCTTTAAATGGTAGAATTCAGCTGTGAATTCATCTGGCCTTGGGCCGTTTTTTATTCTTGACAAGCTTTAAATTAATGATTCAATCAGGAACAGATTTGTTCCTGTTTCTCTAGTTTCTAGGTTGTTAATTTGTGCTCTTTCAGACTTTTTAACATAGGCAGGTAGCACTATAAACTTTCCCCTTCACACTCCATTTGCTGTATCCCAGAAGTTTTTATAACTTGTTTCATTTATTTCAAAGAATTTTAAATTTTCTATCTTGATTTTATTGTTAACCCAAAAATTCAGGAGCAGATTATTTAATTTACATCTATTTGCATAGTTTTAGGGATTTCTTTTATAGTTGATTTGTAGTTTTATTCCACTGTGGTCTGAGAAGATACTTGATATGATTTCAATTTTTTTTAATTTATTGAGATTTGTTTTGTGGCCTATTATATGGCCTATCTTGGAGAATATTCCATGTGCTGATGAGAAGAATGTGTATTCTGCAATTCTTGGGTAGAACGTTCTGTAAATATCTGTTCGGTCCATTTGTTTTAGAGTGTAGTAAGTCCATTGTTTCTCTGATAACTTTCTGTCTTGATGACTAGACTTGTGTCATCAGTGGAGTATTGAAATCTTCCACTATTATTGTGTTGCTGTCTATCTCATTTCCTAGGTCTAGTAATAATTGTTTTACGAATCTGATAGTTCCAGTGTTAGGTTCATATACATTTAGGATTGTAATATGTTCTCGTTGGATTGATCCTTTTACCATTACATAATGACCTTTTTTTTGTCTTTTTTTTTTTACCTTTGCTGTTTTAAAGTCATTTTACCTAATACAAGAATAGCTTCTCCCACTCACTTTTGGTTTCCATTTACCTGGGATTTTTATGAATCCTTATATGTTAAGTGTGTGTCTTGAAGACAGTAGATATTTGGTTTGTGATTATTTTATTCATTCTGCCAATCTGTATCTTTTAAATAGCATTTAGGCTATTTACATTCAACATTAATATAGAGATGTGAGGTAGTGTTCCAGTCATCATATTAAGTGTTACCTAGACTCTTTGTTTTCTTAATTGTGTTATTTGTTTAACAGACCATGTAAGTTTCATGCTTTCAAGAGGTTCTTTTCTGGTGCATATTGATTTTTGGTTTCAAGATTTAGAATTCATTTTAGCATTTCTTGTAGGGTTGATCTGGTAGTGACAAATTTGCTCAGCATTTGTTTGTCTGAAAATGACTATTTCTCTTACAGTTATGAAACTTAGTTTTTTTGGATGCAAAAATTCTTGCCTGATAGTTTTTCTATTTAAGGAGGCTAAAGATAGGACTACAGTCCTTTCTGTCTTCTAAGGTTTCTGCTGAGAAGTCTGCTGTTAGTCTGATAGGTTTTCCTTTATGGGTTACTTCATGTTTTTGTCTCACTGCTCTTAGATGCCTGATGACTACATGTTAATTTTTTTTTTTTTTTTTTTTTAATGAATCTCCCCGAAATTCTTCATGCTTCTTGAGTTTGGACATCTAAATCTCTAGCAAGGCCAAGAAAGATTTTCTTATTTCCTCAAATAAGTTTTCCCAAATTTTTGCTGTCTCTTCTCTCTCAGGAATACCAATTATTCTTAGGTTTGGCCATTTTATGTAATCCCACAGTTCTTGAAGACTTTGTTCATTTTTGTTTATTCTTTTTTCTTTATTTTTGGTCATTTGGGTTAATTAGACTTGTCTTCCAGCTCTGGAATTCTTTTCTCTACTTTGTCTAGTCTGTTGTTGAAACTTTCCACTGCATTTTGTTATTTCCTAAATTTGTCTTTTATTTCCAGAATTTGTGATTGGTTTTTCTGTACAATATTAATCTCTTTAGAGAACGTTTCATTCATATCCTGAATTGTTTTTTAATTTCTTTATGTTGGCTTTTCACTTTTCTCTGGTAACTTACTAATCAGCCTTTTGAATTCATTATCTGGTATCTCAAAGATTTTGTCTTTGTTTGGATCCACTGCTGCAGAGCTAGTGCGATCTTTTGGGAGTGTTATAGAATCCTGTTTTGTCATATTACCAGATTTATTTTCCTGATTTCTTCTCATTTAGGTAGACTATTTATTCTGATTATTCTTAAATTTATTTTTTATTTGACTGTATTTTTGTTAAATTTGTTTTCCCCCTTAAGGATGTGATTTTAATGTTTATAGTTTATTGTGGCCTAATTCAGTTCTTGGTGCTTTCAAAGATGAAGAGTCTGTATGGGTTCTTTGATTATACAGAGTCTTTGGATGATGGCTTTCTCAGATCCTGGTTGTCGTAGCGATGTGCACAGTGCATGAGCAAGTTCACTTTCTCATATGAAGTCAGAATGGCAGAGATCCTTTGAAGCTTATCTCATTCTCCCATTAAGTGTACTTTTTAATTCATTTTCCCCAATATTTTATATACTGCATTGAATAGTTTAGACTTCAGGCAAGTACAGGAGGTGTTCCTGTGTACAAACTAGTTTTGGCTAAAGCAGGTGGGTACATGCAATACTCAATATTGGGCAGAGGTCTCAGCCTCGAAAGAGGTGGCTGGGAGACTTCTCAGTGAAATAACACTGAGGTCTTATCGGGGGAATGGTGACAGCACCTCAGCTCTCTTGCCAGTCCAGCAGGAAAGCTATTCACCTCCTAGACATATTCCTTACCCAGGGTTCTGACTATTCAGATCAGAATATCTGTTTCATTTGCAGGAACGCTGATGTTCCAAATAAAGAGTAATTGCAACTCTACCCCTCATGCAAGTCTAAATCCAAAAGGTACTCCTTCTGTATCTTCTGTACCAGGAGACGCAGTCATCCTAAAGTGTTCCAGAAAGGCTACCTATAGGTGTAATCATGCTGAGATCCCATAGGCAAAGCCTCAGCTGCGTCTGCAGTGATGGACAATGGGAGAAAAAAAAAGTCTCCTTCTCCAAGATCCTCCAGAAGCACCAGGGCTGCCTGACTGTGGGGGTAGAACTGCAGACTTTCCCCATTCCCACTGAGCCCAGCACTGCACCTATGCCTCTGCCAAAAGTAATTTCTCACCCAAAGAAAGTTCTGGGACTCAAAAAGCCTGCCATCTTGATTCTTTTGTCCCATGGGGCTTTCCCTTGACATGGTACACTCCCATTCCCATAGGAGTAGGAATCCCTGAGGGCCAGACTACTGTGAATGTTTCTGCTCCTCTGGGTGTAACCATCTGGTTGGAATGCCACACGCCAGGCTGGTGCTGGCAAATGTCTGCAAGGGATCTTGTGATGGGTCCTGTCTTCTAGTCTCCCAGCAACTGGCACCAGCATCAGCGCTGATAAGAGTGGCAGGGAAGTGACGTACATTCTGTTAGATTCCTTTGTCATAAATAGCCTGAGTGAGTTGGCTTTCTGAAATACCAGTTGTAGTGGTAATAAACTCGTCACATGGACAGACTCAGGACCTCCTGATTAGTCAAGTTGCTGCAGGCAATGATGATAGCTGAGGTCACATACACATTTTCTCTTTACTGAGCACAGTGTTAGTTTACCTGGAGATGCTGTAATGGACTATGTCAGTTGGCCTCTAACCAAGAGGTGGAACTTGCAAAACAGCACCAGCTATAGTAGTAGTGGTAGGATTTGTGCTTGCCTTGTTACTCAGGGGAGGTACTATGGTTTCTCAGGTGATAGGTGAGGCCATGCAGCACCTAAATGTTTCTGTCTTTTACGTTAAACTACTAGGGCGGATGGAGGGGCAAACCAGGTTGGGGCTGGGTCAGGCAAGTCTATGCTCTGGTTCTGTGTGTGCAGGGAAAGCAGTGGCATCTGTGGGGGTTGGAATGCAGTGCTCTGGCTACTGGGGTAATGTTCCAGAGGGTATTGTGTAACTGCCTCTGCTGCACAGAAGAGTTTGCATGGGGAGTGGAGAGTAGCAGATGGCAATAAGACCTATTCAGCTCCCAAGATTTTGGAACACCCTCAGTGTTCCACTGGCAACAGCTAACTACGTTCCAGGCAGTCTGCACTCAGAACTCAAATATGCCCCAGACCATAAGCTTTCCCAGGGAGACAGCAACCATGGCTTCAGATCATACCTGCAAAGCTGGGTTGCCCAGCTCCTGTGCTCATGGCTGCAGCACACTTCCCATTTGCCTCCCAGTTATGGCCAAGGGAGTTTATTACTACTTGAGAATATGTCCTGAATTTCAGCTGGGAGCTTTTCTCAACCTGTAACCACTGCCTGATATAGCTGGCAGACTTTTGCAAGGTCCCCTTTGAGGCAGAATCAGAAATAGCTTCCCTTTGTCCATCATGGAGACTGGGAATACACAAAAGGCTCTTCCTGCTGCTGCTTTTACTTTTATATTCCCCACTGTTCCCTAAATCAGTTCCAGTACTAAGTAGTGTTAAGGCCTTCCTCTGCAGCCTAGATTGCAGGGTTCCCAGGGGGAGCATATATCCTGGATGCAGTTTATCTCTGTCTCACACTATAGGGACTTTTTGTTTTCTACCTGGCTCATGTTGTAGGCTACAGCCTGCCACTTCTTTCAAAGTGTCTTTTGGTTTCTTTCAGTTTTCCTGTTAAGTTCCTGTGTTGCTTCTTAGAAAAAAATTACAGTATGAATCTCTGTATGCCCACTGTATTTCCAAATCGGAGAGACATGCTAACACTGCCTTCAATCTACCATCTTGGAAGTCCTCATAACATTCTAAGTGTGTCAATATGCATGAGCACTTCTAAATTAAAAAGTAAAAAAAAAAATTGAAAATCCATGCCCACACACATACCCTCAAGTGTAACTACTGAGCCAAATGTGTACTATAAGCAAGAGGATGATTAAATAAATGATTATCTAGTGAAATACTAATTTCATGTATTTTATCTCAGATTTCAGACCATATAAGACCAACAAAATATTCCAATTTTTTTGTTTGTAAATATTGTCACTATAACAATACATTCCTAAGGAATTTTCAGTCTACAGTGACATTTAGTGTCATTCAACTGCTGATATTCAGATGAAAGTACAATGACCTACATTTCTTACAAGCTGTTGGCCCTTGGAGTTAAATGTTTTATATAACATATTATTGTTTATTTAATTTTTCAAAAATTTTGTATTATCTTGTATGATATTAAAAAGTGTGTATGTGTATGTGTGTGTGTGTTTGTGTGTGTGTGTGTTTAAAAAGAAGAAATAAACAGAATACAAATCAAAATTGGTTAGAGGAAGGTGGCTAAGTAGAGACCTCTTGTATTCATTTACCCGACAAAGACAAATAAACAACTATATTTTGATAAAAATAAGTAAAAGAGACTGCTTGAACACATCAAAGGTGCAGCAGAAATTTTGTAGAGCATAGAAACTCAGGATGGCCACACAGAAACGAGAAAGAAACACATAGCTGCTGCCACCCCACTCCCCAGTCAGCTCCAAACAGGGAACTTCCCCCTGCAGGGAAAATGTAAACTAAAGGAACCCAGCAGACCCCATCACTACCTATATGGTCCCTCAGCACTGGGGACTCCTGCAGCATCACAGGAGCAAAGCCCAGCTGAAGGAGCTGCCTAAAGTCCACACAGCTGCACTGCCCTAGAGAAGTTGCTAACACTGTGTCCCACTCCCCATGGTCTGTGTTGATACTGTGCTATGCCATTATTAAACTAGAACTACTGCTTCAGGGTTGAATATCCATCCTTGAGGATTTGTCATTGCTATATCACTCCCACCTGGTGGCTTGCCATTCCTGAAACAAGCTGCTTCTACACTTTATCCTGTGGGGGCAAGTTGCTGTGCCTTGCCCCTCTCAGTTGCTTCTGCACTGTCCTCCTCAGGGAGAAATTAAACAACATGCTCCAGAACAACCAATGAGTCAAAAAAGAATTTTTTCAAAAAATTTGAAAAAGATCGTGAAGCAAACAATAGAAATACCACAGAACAAAACCTATGAGATGCAACAAGATAAGTTCTAAGAGGAAAGTTGGTATCAATAAATACCTACATTAAAGAAGAAAGATCCCAAATAGATAGCCTAACTTCATCCTCAAGGAGCAAGCAAACAAGGGACAAACTAAACTGAAAGTTAGTAAAGAAAAAAAAAATAAGATCAGAGCCAATATATATCAAATAAACCATCTGATCTACAAATCAGACAGAAATAAGCAATGGGGAAACAATAGATGTTGGTGAGGCTATGGAGAAATAGGAACGCTTTCACACTATTGGTGGGAATGTAAATTAGTTCAACCATTGTGGAAGACAGTATGGCAATTCCTCAAGGATCTAGAATTAGAAATACCATTGACTCAGCAGTCCCAATACTTGGTATATACCCAAAGGAAAATAAATCAGTCTACTATAAAGACACTTGCACATGTATGTTTATTGCAGCACTATTTACAATAGCAAAGAAATGGAACCAACCCAAATATCCATCAATGATAGACTGAATAAAGAAAATGTGGCACATATACACCATGGAATACTATGCAGACATAAAAAGGAATGAGATCATGTCCTTTACAGGGACATAAATGAAGCTGGAAGCCATCATCCTCAGCAAACTAACACAGGAACAGAAAACCAAATACCACATGTTCTCACTCATAAGTGAGAGTTGAACATTGAGAAGACATGGACACAGAGAGGGAAACAACACACACCAGGGCCTGTTGAGGGGTGGGGGATGCGGGAAGAGAACTTAGAGGACAGGTCAATAGGTGCAGCAAATCACCATGACACATGTATACCTATGTAACAAACCTGCACATTCTGCACATGTATCCCTTTTTTTAAGAAGAAATAAAAAGAAGAAGAAAAACCATAGAAAACAAGGAGTAAAACAAAATTGGTTCTTTGATAAAGTTAACAAAAATGACAAACCTTGAAAGAAAAAGAGCAAACAAGAAGACTCAAATAAATAAAAATATAAATGCAAGTAGAGGTATTATTAAACATGCCTCAGAAATAAAAAGGCTCATAAGTGACTACTGTTATATGCAACAAATTGAGTAACCTAGAAGATATAAATACATGCCTAGACAATCACAGCCTATCAAGATTGAATGAGGAAAAAAATAGAAGGCTTGGACAGACCAAGAACAAATAAAGATATTGAAGAAGTAACTAAAAATTTTCCAACAGAGAAAAGCCCAGGACCAGATGACTTCATGGATCAATTCTACCACAAATTAAAAAAATTATTAGTGATACTTCTTAAACTCTTCCAAAAAATAGAGGTAGAGGGGATACTTCCAAACACATTTTAAAAGGCTGGCATCATTATGATACCTAGGCCAGATTAAAACACCATAAGAAAAGAAATCTATAAGCCAGTATATCTGATGAACATTGTTATAAAAATCCTCAACAAAAAAATAGCAAATCAAATTTAACAACACATCAAAAAGATTATACATCATGATCAAGTGGATTTGATCCCTGGCATGAAGTTTGGTTTAACATAAACAAATTAATCACTGTGATAGAGCACATTAACAGACTGAAATATTAAAACTACAATATCACAGCAAGTGATGCAGGAAAAGCAGTTGACAAAGTTATGCATCCTTTCCAGATAAAAAACTCTTAATGGTTTAGATAGGGAAGGAAGATTTCTTAACATAATAAAGGCCATTTATGAAAAACCCACAGCTAACATCATAATTAATAGCAAACAACTGAAAGTTTTTCCACTATTATCTAGTACAAGATAGGGATGTCCACTCTCACAACTTCTATTCCTAAGTGTAGAAAATCCCAGAGTCCCCAAAAATCTAATGAATTAATTAACGAATCAGTAAAGTTGCAAGATACAAAATCAACATACCAAAATCCAATAGCATTTCTACAAATAAATAATAACCTAGCTGAAAAAGAAATTTTAAAAAATACTATGAGTGGTACCATCAATAAAATAAAATACATAGGAATAAATTTAACCAAGGAAGTGAAAGACTTGTACACTGAAAATCGTAAAAGATTAATGAAAGAAATTGAAAAGCACAAAAATAAATGGAAAGATATGTCATGATCGTGAATGAAAAGAATTAACATTATTAAAAAGTCTGTACCATCCAATGCAATATACAGATTTAACACATTCCTCATCAAAATTCCAATGGCCTTCTTCACAGAAATAGAAAAAAAATCCCTAAAATTTGTATGGAACCTCAAAGAACCCTGAATAGTCAAATCAATACTGAGAGAAAAAACAATTGGAAGCTACATATTTCCTGATTTAAATTTATATTACAGAGTTATAATAAAACAGTATGGTACTAGCATGGAAACAGAAACACATAGATTAGAATATGGAACCCAGAAATAAATCCAAACATATAAAGTCAACTAATTTTTGATAACGGCACCAAAAGTACACAATGGGGAAAGAACAGTCTCTTCAATTAATGGTGCTGGGAAAACTGGATTTCATATAACAAAAAAAAAAAAAAAAAAAAAGAAATTGAACCTTTATCTTACACC
This sequence comes from Cacajao melanocephalus, assembly GCA_963573385.1. Classification (NCBI taxonomy): domain Eukaryota; kingdom Metazoa; phylum Chordata; class Mammalia; order Primates; family Pitheciidae; genus Cacajao; species Cacajao melanocephalus. Next base: position 44,186 of record CAUYLG010048446.1, read on the forward strand.
ATACACAAAAATCAACTCAAAATGAATAAAACACCTAAATATAAGACTTGAAACCATAATACTTTTAGAAGAAAACATAGGGAGAAAACTCCTTGCCACTGGCCTTGGTGATGAGTTTTTGGGCATCACACCAAAATCCCAGACTATAAAAGCAAAAATAAATAAATGGAATTGTATTAAACAAAGTGAAGGAAACAAATCAACAAAATGAAAAGGAAACCTGCAGACTGGGAAAAAATATTTGCAAACTGCATGTTTGATAAGAGATTAATATAATAAAGAACTCTTAGAATTCAATAGCAGAAAAGAAACCCAATTAAAAAAATGGGTGAGAGACCTGAATAGACAGTTCTCCAAATAAGATATAAAAATGGCCAACAGGTACATGAAATATTACTCACTGCCACTAATCATCAGGGAAATGTAAATTAAAACCAATATGGATATAACCTGACACTCACAAGGATGACTGTTACCAAAAAGACAAAAGATGACAAACGTTGGTAAGAGTGTCAAGAAAAGGAAAGCCTAGTACACTGTTGATAGGAATATAGATTGGTACCATGATTATGAAAAGCAGGATGGAGATTCCTAGAGAAATTAAAAACAGAATTATCATATGACCCAGCAAATCCCCTTCTGGGTTTGTACCCAAGTGAAATGAAATCACCACTCCATAAAGGTATCTGTACTCCCACGTTCATTGTAGAATTATTCATTATAGCCAAGATATGGAAACAATCTAATGCCTAATTATCCATCAGTAGATGAATGGACAGAGAATATGTTGTGTGTGTGTGTGTGTGTGTGTGTGTGTGTGAATATTATTTAGTCTTAAAAAGGAGATACTGACATTTTCATCAACATAGACATACTTGGAGGACCTTTTGCTAAGTGAAATAAGCCAGACACAGGTGGAAAAACATTGCTTAATCTCATTATCTCACTTATATATGGAATCTAAAAAAGAAAAAAAGGTCAAAATAAAAAGAGAATAAAAAAGTGGTTGTCAAGGAAAGGAGGGGGAGGGCAGAGGGAACGGAAAGACGTAGATCAAAGAATACAAAGTAGTAGATATGTAAGATGAACAAGTCTAGAGATCTAATGTGCAACATGAGGACCATAGTTAGTAAAATTGTATTATATTTGGAATTTTTGTTAAATAAGTAGATTTGAGCTACTCTTGTCACCAAAAAAATCACTGTGAAATGATAGGTATGTTAACCATAATAACTATTTTATTCTCAGTATGTATCCCATAACATCATGTTGCAAACCTCAAATATACACAATGAAATGTAATTTTTGGAAAATAAAATGAAAGATGGAATAAGAAAATTAACAAAGTTTAAAAAATCAAAATTGATTAAGTTATATATTTTGAAAAACAGCAATCACTGTCACATTTCATTGAATTTCTTTATGTTTTATACACAATAACCAATTTTAAAAGGCAGTAACTTTGGGGGTGAAAAACGATTACTGTCCATTTCATTTATTTGTAAATGATTCTTCACTTTTAAAAAAATTATTTATCTTTGTACCTCTTAAAGACTATCAAAACATCATTACAATCTAGGTTTTTTTCTGTCACTGAATTTTGAAAGTATGCTTTTAAATTTATTCTCTTGAGGTTGGAGATTGTCAGCTCCTGGAGAGAGGCGATTTTGTCTCATTTGTCTATTACCATCTCTGCATCTGCTTGGAAAAGATTAATTTTTTCAAGGGGTGACTAAACTAGATTATTTCCACTATCCATTACATCAGTGAAAACAGTCTATGTTGAAGATAAGAAACTGTTTCTTAGAGAAGAAAAAGCTTTGGAAATGAAAATTAACTTCATTAATTAATGAAAATAATTTTTATTATTCAAGTTGTAAAAACAGCTGTGTTGTACTTATGCCCATCATCATGACAAATCATGGCCTAAATCAAAAGTCACTATTGAACATTATGAGGCATAACTACGGAAAAGCAAGGCTTTTAAAAAATTCATCAACTATCTAAAAGTTTTAAAATGATTTGTACATCAATAATAGCATTTCTTGAATTATACTTTAGGTTATGGGGTACATGTGCACAACGTACAGGTTTGTTACATAGGTATACATGTGCCATGGTGGTTGGCTGCATTCATCACCTCATCATCTACATTAGATATTTCTCTTAATGCTATCCCTCCCCAATCCCCCAACCCCTACTATCCCTCCCCTAGCCCCTCACCGCCCCCCAACAGGCCCAGGTGTGTGATGTTCCCCTCCCTATATCTATGTGTTCTCATTGTTCAACTCTCTTGTGAGTGAGAACATGTGGTGTTTGATTTTCTGTTCTTGCATTAGTTTGCTGGGAATTATGGTTTCCAGCTTCATCCATGTCCCTGCAAAGGACATTAATTCATCATTTTTTATGGCTGCATAGTATTCTACAGTGCATATTTTCTTTTCCAATCTATCATTGATGGGCATTTTGGTTGGTTCCAAGTCTTTGCTATTGTGAACAGTGCTGTAATAAACATATGTGTGCATGTGTCTTTATAACAGAATAATTTATAATTTTTTAAGCATATACCCAGTAATGGGATTGCTGGGTCAAATGGAATTTCTACTTCTAGATCCTTGAGGAATCACCACACTATCTTCCACAATGGTTGAACTAATTTACACTCCCATCAACAGTGTAAAAGTGTTCCTATTTCTCCACATCCTCTCTAGCATCTGTTGTCTCCTGACTCTTTAATGATCGCCATTCTAACTGGGGTGAGATGGTAATCTCAATATGGTTTTAGTTTGCATTTCTCTAAATGACCAGTGGTGATGAATTTCTGTTCATAAGTTTGTTGGCTGCATAAATGTCCCTTTTGAGAAGTGTCTGTTCATATCCTTCACCCAATTTTCGATGAGGTTGTTTTTTTTTTCCCCTGTAAATTTGTTTAAATTATTTGTAGATTCTGGATATTAGACCATTGTAAGATGGGTAGATTGCAAAAAATTTCTCCCATTCTGTAGATTGTCTGTTCACTCTGATGATTGTTTCTTTTGTTGTGCAGAAGCTCTTTAGTTTAAATAGATCCCATTTGTCTATTTTGGCCTTTGTTGCCACTGTTTTTGGTGTTTTAGTCATGAAGTTTTTGCCCATGCCCATGTCCTGAATGGTATTGCTTAGGTTTTCTTCTAGGGTTTTTATGGTTTAAGGTCTTACATTTAAATCTTTAATCCATCTTGAGTTAATTTTTGTATAAGATGTAAGGAAGGGAACCAGTTTCAGCTTTCTGCATATGGCTAGCCAGTTTTCCAAACACAATTTATTAAATAGGAAAATAGGAAATCCTTTCTCCATTGCTTGTTTTTGTCAGGTTTGTCAAAGATCAGATGGTTGTAGGTGTGTGACATTATTTCTGAGGACTCTGTTCTGTTCCATTGGTGTATATATCTGTTTTGGTGCAAGTACCATGCTATTTTGGTTACTGTAGCCTTGTAGTATAGTTTGAAGTCAGGTATCGTGATGCCTCCAGTTTTTTGCTTTTGTTTTGTTTTTATTTTTGTTTTTCTGCTTAGAATTGTCTTGGCTATGTGGGCTCATTTTTTGTTCCATATGAAATTTAAGGTGCTTTTTTCCCAATTCTGTGAAGAAAGTCAATGGTAATTTGATAGAGATAGCATTGAATCTATTGCTTACTTTCTACAGTATGGACATTTTCATGATATTGATTCTTCCTAACCATAAGCATGCAATGTTTTTCCATGTTTGTGTCCTCTCTTATTTCCTTGAGCAGTGGTTTGTAGTTCTTTTTGAAGAGGTCTTTCACATCCCTCTTAAGTTGTATTCCTAGGTATTTAATTCTCTTTGTAGCAATTGTGAATGAGAGTTCACTCAAGATTTGACTCTCTGTTTGTCCGTTATTGATGTGTAGAAATTCTTGTGATTTTTGCACATTGATTTTGTATCCTGAGACTTTGCTGAAGTTGCTTATCAGCTTAAGGAGATTTGGGGCTAAGAAGATGGGGTCTTCTAAACATACAGTCATGTCATCTGCAAATAGTGACAATTTGACTTCCTCTTTACCTATTTGAATACTCTTTATTTCTTTCTTTTGCCTGATTGCCCTGGCCAGAACTTCCAATACTGTGTTACATAGGAGTGGTGAGAGAAGGTATCCTTGTCTTGTGCTGGTTTTCAAAAGGAATGCTTCCACTCTTTGCCTATTCAGTATGACATTAGCTGTGGATTTGTCACAAATAGCTCTTATTATTTTGAGATATGTTCCATTAATACCTAGTTTGTTGAGAGTTTTTAGCGTGAAGTGTTGTTGAATTTTGTTGAAGTCCTTCCTGCAACTATTGAGATAACAATATGATTTTTGTCTTTGTTTCTGTTTATGTGATAAATTACATTTATCAATTTGCATATGTTGAATGAGCCTTGCATCTCAGGGATGAAGTGACATGATTGTGAAAAATAACCTTCTTGATGTGCTAATAACAGCATTTTTTAAATTAAAGTTCTGTGTACATTTTTAAAGGAAATTTCTCCTCCTTTATTTTTTCAACAAAGTTTTTTTTATTATTATTAAACTTGTTAAGTCTGTTTACACAGAAAAGCAGTACATGTTTCTCATCTGAAACAGGAAATGATGTTTTATTCTTCAAGTTCAAGATAAATGGTTGGGGGTTTTCCAAAAAACTTGATCTGTTATGGTTGCTTTAATTTATTAAAATCTTTATGGGGAACATTTCCAGTTGTAAAATATATTTATTCTAAACTTTACACACTGAAAATGTAATTAACACATTGCCTCCTAGTGAAGGCCTGGCTTCCTCTTTAAAGCAATTTTCCAGCGAGGTTTTTACTGGTAGTCCCCTAATTGTTTGGAGCTGCACTGCTTCTGCTTCCTTTTTTCCTTCCTTAGCACATATGCTTTAAGCATAGCCTCAGATATGAAATGAAGTATAAGGCAAAAAATATGTATGCTCTTAGTATTTGATAAAAGTGTCATTTCAAATCAAGAAACAGGGTGATCTATGTTTATTTACTCAACACTTATTTATTGTTACTAATTGTTCATGTCCCAGTGTTTCTTGAATCTCAGGGGACCATACATTGTTCTAGACACTGAGCGTAGAGGAATGAACCTGCAAGTCAAGGTTTGTGATCTCTTAGAGTTTATATTTTAATGACAGAAGACATAAAATAAAGAGCTAATCCCGAACAATAAAACACATTTAGCTAATGATAATTACCACAAATACAATGAAACAGGATGCTATGATAGAGAAAGATTGGAAGCCTTCTTCAAATAGAGTGGTCATAGGAAGCCTCTTTAAGGAGATAATATTTGAGGAAAAAAAACCAGAATAATGAAAAGAAGCCACTTATGACCAAGGCAGAGCTTTCTTAACGGAGTCAATACCAAACACAAAGGTAGTGAGACAGGAAGTTTAGTTTATTCCAAAAATTAAACCAGGGCAGCAAGTTTAGAGTTAGTACCAAGGAAGCAGAAAATCAATAAGATCAAATAAGCAGGTCTGAACCAGTTATGTAGGGCATTGTAGGGCATGGTAAGCAGTTCAGATTTAGATTTTATTCCAGATGTGCAAGGCAACCACTAGAAAGCCTTTAAACAAAGAAAATCAGAAGTGGTATTGTAGTCTGGATATTGCTTATAAAAGATTATGCTGGCTACAGGTGGAGAATGGACTGTAGTAGGATAAGAGTGGAAGCATAAAGCCCAGTTTGGAGGTCATTTGTGGTATCCAAGCAAGAGATGATGCTGGCCTGATGTAAACTGGTAGCAGTGGAGATACCAGGACTTGCTGATTTACTGGGTGTGGAAAAAGGGAAAGAAAGAAGTCAAGAGTGCTAGTTAAACATTTGATCTGAGCAACCATGGGCCTGCCAGTCACTGTGCTAAGCTTAGAGGATAAAATAGAGGATAAGACAGACAGGGTCCTTGATTCAAATTTTATAATCTATAGTTATTTAATAAATGTGACTTGGTTAACAAACTAATAACTTAGAAAACTTAAGTTAGATCTAAATTTCATAGTGTTTAACATAATAAAGTCTAGATGGGCTGAAATGTTCAATTTAATAAATAAATCATATCTAAATCTTAGAAAAACTAGAAGAAAAAATATATGTACATATTTATATACTCTATGGATGGGAAAGCTTTTATAAAACTGTGATGTAACTGATAAAGAAAAATAATAGATTTGACTATTTAAATTTTTTAACTTTTATATGTCAAAAATTCCATAAACAAGACTTAAAGGTAAAAATCACCTTGGAAGTATAGTCACAACATATATGATGAAGAGTTGATACGTTTAATATGTAAAGAGAACTTATAAATCAATAAGGAAAAAGATGAACAAAGAGTCCAATAAATAATAAAGCAAAAATGAGAAGTCTAAAGAGTCCAAACTTACCAGTACAAAAAAAATACATATGTATATAAAATAAGATATGGATTTTTTACCTTTCAAATTAATAAATGTTTAAAATAGGTATAATAACCCATGTTAGCTGCCCTGGGAGTATAAAACTGATGACGATTTTTTAAAGGAGAGAAATTCTTTAAAATGCACATTGCCTTACATCTGGCAACTTCAATTTTTGAAATGTATCTAAAAGGTATAGTCATGGTTACGTGCAGTCATATGTAAACATTCACTGCAGTGTTGTTTATAGCAATAAACTTTATCATAATAATTAAGTAACAGGATTTTCATTTGCTGCAATACGAAGCATCTAGTTAAAATTACACTGCAGGAAAAAAATTGACTGATTTTTGGTAAATTTTTCATACTATGTTTGATGTGATGAAAACAGGCTATAAACCAACAAACCAAATGTAATAGCATTATGATAAACATCCACAGGGAAAATAAGTCAATAAATACATTCAACAAATTGTTTATGATGATTATACTTGAGATATGGAATTATAAGTGATTTTGTTCTCTGCATTTCTGTTTTTCAAATTTTCCACATTGCACGTGTGCAATTATATACTTTTTATATTACCAAATAAAAATTACATATTTACAAAGAGATACAATACTAAAACAAAAAAGAAGTCACTAAGCTTCGAACTAAAGAAAACCAGCTGGAAAGCAATAATCAGAATAAAGGTTTCAGGAATGCTTGCCTATAAAAGATGAGAAAGAATATTGACCTGATACTGACAATAAGCAAATGATCCACTTCAAGCATAGACAATGGAGATGGAGCATGGATTTGAGCAAGATATTCTGGAACCTAGTGCTGTAACCACTCCAGGTCCTGCTAGTCATTATTCAAAGATAAGTCCATACCAGCAGCCACATACCAGAGAGTTATGGAGCCAGCATGACAATCAAACTAATATTTGCAAGTAATACTAAGTCACACATGTCCTTACATAAGAATATAAAATCTCTGATTGTGATCCAATAAAACCATTAGCTCAAAGAATGATAAATCTAATAGTTCCTGGTCTTTACACAACACAAGTAAAATAGATAAACTGCCTGACTTTTTTCATTTTTTTTCGAGTCAGGTTCTTGCTATGTCATCCAGGCTGGAGTGCAATGATGCTATCTTGGCTCCCTGCAGCCTCAACCTCCCAGGATTAAGTGATCCTCCCACCTCAGCCTCCAGAATAGCTGGGACTACAGGCACGCACTACAATGCCATGATGTTGGCCTAATTTTTTTTTTTTTTTTTTTTTTTTGGTAGAGATAGGGGATCGCCATGTTGCCCAGGCTGGTCTTGAACTCCTGGGGTAAAATGATCTGCTGGCCTTAGTCTCCCAAAGTGCTGGGATTACAGGCATGAGTCACTGTCCCTGGCCTGCCTCACCTTTTGAACATATAGGATCCTACTAAAGTGCTATGCCAAACATGCAACCTGAAAGTCTAGAGTGACAGGTTAGTCATTCTGTTTGTCTGGAGTTTGAACAGAAAGGATACAAGAAATTAACTTTGCCTGCTGAACTCTTTGTAGAAATCAGATTGAATTTCTTTTGAGGGCTCTCAGGTTTACATTTGTAAAATAATCTGTTATGTTTAAAAAATTGTGAATAGCTGCTTTGCATAGGAAACTGGTAAAATAAAATTGATTGTTAAAAAATGTGTGTGTGTGTAAAGGTGCTTCATATTTCCACAGCATCTGTCACTTAAGTTTCAAAGCCTTTTTGGTGTCCTTTTGAAACTGGAGGTATTGGCAAAAACAAAGCCCCCAAATCCAATCCAGTAGACAATGACTGAATTATTATTTATTTCCACTGTTTTGTTTTATTACGTTCATTTTCAAACTTTGATGTCTACCAGTTTCTTCTGTATAGCTTGTAAAAAATATAAATACTCAAAGTGTACCCATGACCTACTAAATCAGAGTCTCACAGGTGGTGAAGCCGATGGGTACCTGTGTTTAGTAGAATCCATAGGTGATCCTGGTGCACTCTGAAGTTTGAAACACTGCTCTGGGTGAAAAAGTGCTGGCAGGGAAATGTGTGAGCAAAAGAACAAGGAAAAGAAAATTAACAAATCTCAAACTAAAAAAGAAAAATCTTAAAAAGAAAGACTTGTGACTAATGGTGTTTCAGTCTTGGTTGGTGTCATTTCGCATAGACCAATTACCTACAGTCTGGGTGGACTAGAGAATAGAGATCAGCATCAGTCAAATCCCGTGGTTAAAGCCTTAACTAGAATGTCCATTCATTTCTCAAGAAGTGTGGCAGAGAGCAAAGGAGTGTACCTATCAACTGTTCCTAAGAAAGAAAGTAAACACTCCCAACATGCACTGAGGCACAGGGAGTGGCTCAGGTTTCTTAACACTTCCCTGCTGTGGAGAAAAGGAGAAGTAATTAACAGCCCCTTGGGCTCTAGGATTGCTGACCGCGTAGGGGGCACTGTAGGCGCCCAGCTGAGCCATGCTCTGGGAGGAGACAGGTGCCGCCCCTCCTCCCGCGCCGGCCTAGGACCTCCCCTACAGGTGAGTGACTCATGAAGTCCCAGCACCAGCAGAGACAGGACACTGCTTTCCTTCAGCCAGAGTTCCTGACCCAGCCGGGAACAAACCGCGGAGCAAGTTCAGCCCAACATCGATGGTGAAAAGGCTCTTCCTGCTCACAGTGTGAACAACAGGTGAAAAATGCGGGTAGGGGAAAGAACTTTCTAATCCACTGCATGGGGTCAGGTTGAGGGCAAGTTATTAGAAAGCGGAATCCATAGGCAGCAAAGTTGAGTGTATGTATGTGTCCCGCACATCACTTTTCCTTTTGATTTTCTCTGAATATGCTTTCCTAACCAAGGTAAGCTTGTAGGGTGGGAGGGGGAGAGGGGAGAGAAGGGTGGGAAAGGGTGCAGAGAAGGGCTTGGAGGTAAATGTGACCACAGAACCCCTCCTCCCTTTAGTTCAATCAGCCCTTTACCTGTAATTCTGCCTGGCGCTTACCCA